>QDEB01104547.1:0-21690 GCA_004193795.1 Asbolus verrucosus | reverse complement strand
CGATTCTATAAGACTTAGCATAAATTTGTTCGAACTGGCAGTGATGCTCAATATAAAGTTAGGTTACTTTTTAACAATATTTGTTATCAGTTTAATCGCAACAATATATCAAATACAAATCGTCAAACTCCAAGAAAAACTTTTCCAATTAGGTAAGAGATTATTCGTTCCAATGCTGCGTCTTGTACGGTTTATTTCAGAACTAAATCAAAAGCAACATGAACAAGTGCAGAAATTTCATGACAAAGTGGCTGTTGAAGATAATATAATTGTAGTGTACAATAGAGTGCCGAAAACTGGCTCAACTAGTTTTATAGGTGTCGCTTATGATCTGTGTAAGAGGAATAAATTTCATGTACTGCATGTCAACGTAACTGCCAATAATCACGTTCTCTCCCTCAATAATCAGTACAGTTTTGTCCATAATGTGACGAATTGGGCCGCGATGAAACCGGGGGTTTATCACGGGCATTTCGCCTTTATAGATTTTTCCAAATATGGCGCACCCAAACCCCTATTCATAAACATTCTGAGAAAGCCGCTAGATCGGTTTATTTCCTACTACTATTTTGTTCGATATGGAGACAATTACAGGCCGTATTTAGTCCGACGCAAGCATGGAAACACAATGGTAAGTTTTATTTGTCAATTAAATGCCAAATCAAGCTGACTTTCTATCAAACTTTTTTCAATTTCGGTTTAAACGCAAATTTTTGGCAAGACTATTTATTGACAAATATTTAATAAACGGTTGAATTTTGAATTGAAGTAGGTCTCGTTGTGACATAACGGCATTAAATCGAGTATTTTCGTGTATTACTGGTTGCCTGACGCATGAAGAAAATACACATTTTCTTCTCGAATCTAAGACGGAAAATACCGCCAGCTGTGAAATTTAAAAATTCATAAATAAAGCAATCGATCGCTCCAATTACAGGCTTATTTTTCTTGTATTAAAAGGCGGCTTCGATAACCCAGTGATCTACATATTCATTATGAATATCTTTATTGCAGTCGTTCGATGAGTGTGTTGAGAAAAACTTAGCAGACTGTGATCCGAGCCACATGTGGCTGCAAATTCCATTCCTCTGCGGCCACGCCGCAAACTGCTGGAAACCCGGCAACAAGTGGGCCTTGACCGAAGCGAAGAAGAATTTAGTTAACAATTACTTGCTGGTGGGTGTTACGGATGAAATTAACGATTTCATCGCCGTCCTGGAGCAGACTCTGCCGCGGATATTCAAGGGGGCGGTCGACCATTACTTGAACAGCAACAAGTCGCATCTGAGGCAAACCGTTCAGAAAGATCTGCCATCCGAGAAGACGGTGAAGAAAATACAAGAGAGCCCCATATGGCAGATGGAGAACGAGCTGTACGAGTTCGCCATGGACCAATTTCATTTTGTTAAAAAGCATACTCTGAAAGATAAAATGCAAAATGTTATTTATGAAAAGATTAGACCTAAAGTTAATTGAATTATAAGATTGTATTGTAACTGAAATGACTCAATGAAATTCTTTTTTTAATATTAACCAGAAAAATATTTATGTTTTTTTTAATTAATTGATTATTATTGTATTTATTCCATCAATATAATATTCTTTAATATTATCTTCTGCCATTTATTGATTTTCTACTGTATGCAGGTAAAAGGGAGAGGGTTAGTGTAAATTCGCCGAATATAAGTCAAATTATCAAAGAAAAGACCACTATTTACCCAGAATTTTCGAAACCGATTTATGTTATATGGCACCAAATTTGTTAAAAAAGTTTGATACTTTAGAAAAATTACTTTTTCCGTTGGTTTTAACAAAGCCAACTAACCAAAGCTAAAATCACTTCCGTAGAATAAGAGAAAAAGAGATAATTGTTAAGATTTTACTTTATCCTGTGTTCGTAAATGTAGGTAAAAATAAAAAAATTTAAAAGCCGAACTGCTTGTATGGAACGCATTAAAAATTACTTATCTCTCATTAAAATAATTGAAATTGTGTGAAATTTTATGTTTGCCACACTTACACACTTCAAAATGATTGATTGTGGCCAAGTTGGTTATTTAATCATGGCGACCTGTCCTCTATTCTAATTGTTACATCAACTGGAATTTTTTTTTTTTGGAAATGACAACCTGTTATTAGTGTTTCTATGAGAAACCCTACTGGAACTATTATTGAATGTATTATTTAGTCTAGAAAGTTCCTATCCAGAATACAGAAAAACATTAGAAATTTAATGATGACGTCACTTTGCTTTAAATATTAAAGAAAAAATGTATATCAGGGTTAAGAGGAGGGTGTGAATTATTTATTAGTCTATGATGTATTCTTATGTTCGATTATATTTTTTATTGTGTGGGATGAAGCGGACTAAATCCGTGTAACTAAATATCTATAAGGAAAAAAACGGAAAAATTTCACAGCGAAGTAGAAGGTATGAGTAATAATGGACGAGATTGAGAAGGGTTAAGTGTTAAAATTAGTCTAAAAGTATAAAGATAGTCCTGATAAAACTTTAACAGAGTGAAACCAGAATTTCGCTCGTTTAAAATTAACAGAGAAGTGTCTCATACAATGCAATAAAGTTTGTTTTGTGTAATTTTCTTGTTAATAAATAAATAATGGAACAGTTTAATTTATAACGAAAAAGAATTGAGTAAAGTTATTTTAGGAAGAAACTAAATACAAAAATAATAATAAAAAAAATGCAACACATAAGTCGTACAATTTTAAAGAAACTAAATTAACTTTTAAATTAAACCTATTTTTATATCGTATTGGAGTAGGTGATTCTGTGACTTCACTTCACAGAGTAATTGAATTTATAATAAAAGAATTGCAAAAAATATAGAGACAGAAAAATTTTGATCACAAAAGCACTCAACATTCAGTTCTAATCTGCTTATTGGTAGACTTACAAAAGATAAAAACAAAAAAAAAGAAATTAAAAAATAATAAAAATGAATTTCAAAACTCCTAAAAGAAAGGGAGGAAAAAGAAATTGCACGAAACGGTTATTTTTTTTCATGTAAATATAAATTGCCGAATAATAAATTTGTAAAGGATATACGACAAAACGGAAGAAACAAAACAAATTACAAAACAACGAATGAAAAGTAGTTAAAAAAGCAGAAATATTTTTTCTAGAAAAATAAAATGACTACAGAGACTGAGGGGCTTACAGCCCTTGGCCTTAATTATTTTTTTATTTTTTGACTTTCCCTTCTAGTTTTATACTCTGATCCGAATCATATCAATTGTTGCTGCTTCTGACCATTTCTCTGGTTTATTTCTTTTTCTTATTCTTTTTAGAGGTGTTTTTCCTTCACATCCGTTTTTCCATTGAGTTATTCATTATCTGTTGATTTGTTCTTCTTCTCTTTTAGCCTTTCTGTCCCTATAAATTCTTCGAAGGTTTTTCTTTTCTAGAGCCCTAGTTTTTCTTCATCCAATTTTCAGGTAATATCATTAAAGTAAAATCTGAAAGATGAAGAATGAAAAGGATAGGCTAAAAGAAGAACCATCTTAGGTATTATATAAAAATTTTTATTCTCTTCAAAAAAGTTTTAACAAAAATCCACAAACATATTTGTGCAAATTGAATTTGAAAATAATGAGAAAGAAAATAAATTTCAAGTTTATGTATATGTATTCTCCTTATTCTTTAGCTCCATTTTTATTCTTCCTGCTCCTCCTCGTTGTCCATTTTCACTTGTTCTTAGTGGCTTTTGCCGAAAAATGAAAATTTATCGTAGTCATGGGACTGAAAGATATGGAATTACAAGAAAGAGAACAGTACCCCAGTTAAAATTTGCGATTCCAAATAGACTGATCTACTGAGTCGAAAACAAGAAGAAATGGAGAAGATGCCAATACAAAAAAGAACGATTTCAAATTTTAATAAAACTCCAGAGAATTTTCGCCACCAGACTGATTGTTAGCGTTGGAGAAATTAATTATAGGATCGATATCAATCCAACGCATTTAACAAAAATTACCCTTTGTACTTAACTGTCGAAACACCGTTCTCATACTCTATTCATGTAGGTGCTAACCCAGGAGATTATTAACCCCGAAACATATTTCCAAAAAGTGTGTTAGTGGTAAAAAACCGAGCCCTTCCTCATGAATGGATGAAGAGATAAGAGGCGTCGGAACAGCGTTTAAACGGAAATTATCATATCGGATTATCATGCGCACACATGGACATTGGTCAAGCAAAACAATGCGTCGCCGCATTTCTATGGTAACGACGTCGACCGTCGGCGAAGCCAACTATCATTAATTATTCAAATTACCGAACGCTTTCACGGCCTTCCCAACGGAAATCAACTAGTTCCAAAGCAGAAACGGCGCGAAGACCAGCTGCGACATGGCCGAGTGACCGGAACTATGTAGTGTGCTTCAGTTCTCTTTTCGCAAAGACTCAGAGTGACCCAAACGGCCTTCGAGCCCCATGAGTAAATCGCAACCCTCTACGCGGCATCCGCGCCATCGTTTGCATCCCTTAACCCTTGACCACACACGCATTCCGAGGGTGTAATATGGGAATTTGTCTGGATACAGGTGAGGCAGCCGAATTTTTCTGCGTTTTTTTGAAACTGGTGGAGAGGTCGTCGACTTGGCCCGTCATTTCGGTCTCGAAGATTTCAATAACTTTAATTTGCCGCGATAGCATTTACAAGGCGATTGACGTCTAATCAATAAAATTATTTATTGTAAGCTTTTATTAGTGAATTGTCGTTTCCGTTCGCCTTCGAACCTTATTCAGTCACTTTCTTTAGCAGATTGTTTCACCTGCGGCGTGTATTGTTTCTTGACACCAATTTTCCAGCGGGAAAAAATCTCGCCCTCGAAGTTTTTCACAAATTTTTCGCCGTTTTCTTCATTCTTCACTCTTTAAATCTTTTGTTTCTGAGTTATTGTTCTTTATTATTTCGAATTTTTGATTTTCACTCAATCGAGGCCACTTTCGCAATAAACAAGGGTAGGGTTTTTATATATTCCCCACATAATTTATTTTTTAATACATCGTCCTTTCAGTCCTTTGTTGTGAGAATGTTTTCAATAAACCATTTTTGAGTTCAATCTTTTCGTTGTTGGTGGTGAGAGTGTTTGCGGGGGTATGGCTTACCCGCATCTTGAAATTATTAGTAATTGATTTATTATTAAGATTTTTGTTTTTTTTTTTATTTTTCTTAGAAATTTCTTTATCAGTAAATATACATAATAAATTAAAAATTTGCAATTTTTTTGTTTCAAATTCTGTTTTTTCATTTGTTGTTTTTGTTTATAGAGTTTTATATATCTTTTTTATAGCTTCTTGCAGTTTACTGTTTCTGTGATTTATGGTTTATTTCTAATCTACGTTATTCCATATTTTCTTCGTGTTTTCATTTTTTATTATATTATAAATATTTCCAATTATTTGTCCTTTTTCTGTAAGTTCAGTTTTTGTTTCAGTATGACGCAGTTTATTGTTAATTTTACAATTTCTCCCTTTTTCATCATATTTTTATCACATTATTTTTATCAAACAATACCATTTTTCAATAAACTGTAAATGATATCAACTATTTAGCACAGGCGTTTCTAGGTTACAATGCTTCCATGGGCGAAGGGCATATAACAAAATTTAAATTTTCTTCTATCCAGTTTTTTTTTTGTAATTTTCAAGAAATAAAATTTTCTTTTTTTGAATTATTTATTATTTAAGAATTTATGGTACTTTACAAATTCTGAATTATGGTACTATGAGCTTCCTTAAAATTGTTCGACTCATCTCTTTTCAAGAGTAAATTTTGGCAATTTTTACCGACTTAAATAATTGAGATCAGTTATTTAAAATTTCAGTCATTCGTTATATTGCTTATAATTAAACTACTTCATTAAAAATTCAATCTCCATCGTTTTAATGAATTTCAATATTCATTACGTCCAAACGGAATATTGTAATGTGGCTTTTCCGTTTTGTTGTAAATGTGATGGGCGCCAAGAGCCTACTCATGAAGGAAAATAATGAGCTTAATGTGAAAAAAACAATCAAACTTAAGGCTCAGTTTTAAAAGTCTTCATCAAAAATGTACATATTGATACTGGTTTTTATTTTATCACTTTGAAATAAAAGTACTTACATTAGGGAGTAACGGTCTTTAGGGAGTAATTTTAAAAAATAGCCAGCTATACGAGCAATAATCGTTATTGCATTTTTATCCTTGCGATAGAAATTTGGAATGAATAAACAATCATGTCATTTTAGATATGACACTCATTCACTCATTTTTCTACAAAATAAAACAAAAACCGAAAAACGAAATTTTGAAACACTGTAAACATGATTTCATCAAAAATAAAAAACGTTGTTATAAACTACGAAATTGGTTGTTTGGTGTAAATGTTGTTTGCTTTGCGGTGAAATAGTGTTATTTCTTTATCGATCATCGCGTAACTTTTCGAATTTGTCGTTTAATATCAATTTGAAATATTCATTTAACACGAAACATAAAATTAAATGTTATTTATATGAGCTTAAATCAAACTTACAATCTCTAACTTTTAATTAAAACACTCATGCTTGCACGCGACAATCTGACATTTCCTGTAACAGCTTCCGGAAGTGCAGCAGAGAACAATTTTTAATTATTAACACCCAGCTAAACACAAAAGATAAGTTTGATAATTTGTGGAAAAATCATGTGTTTGTGTTCTGGTTTTAAAATGTCTAATTATGAATAATTTACGGAAAACTCATTCTTTAAATTATTGCCATTTTATGCGTTCATGCTGTTTCATGAACTTTGTCGCCACAAAGATTAATAATTTTATGCTATTTTTATTAGACCTAAAATAGGGGCTAAGCTTTGTGATAAGAAAATTAGCATTTCTTCAACAATTCATGCAAGCTTTTTGACGTAAAACGCCATTTTGTATTAAATTAGAAATAAGCCGTCTGAAAAGTCAACAAGTTAAGAAGGAAATGAAAAAAGATTTATGAAATTACTTTCCGAGTGAATTTGATATATTCCTTATTACTATTTAATTATTAATTACTTATTACCAATAAAAACATTTAAAACAGCACGTTTTCGTAATTTATTATCACGCAACTCTGAAGCTTAATTAAACTTCGTTATGAAATTGAGAATACAGCAATAACGTAATTAACTGCTTACATAATGTTCTTCGTTTAACATTTATAAACTTATCTGGCATTTTTATGAACAAAAATTGAATTTTGATACACTTAGCCAGGTTTAACATTGGTTTGATATAATAAATTATAAAGAATGAATACAAAATGTATAAATAAAGATATTAATTAAAAAAATTAACAATAATTAGAATGAAACAAATATGTACTAATAGATAACAGAGATAGAAAAAGTACATTCTTTAAAAAGTAAAATGTAATTTAGTGTCAGTCAAAAAATCAAGAAAATTGTGTGGAAAATGTGTAGGGGTGGGTTTTGTGAAATAAATCAAGGCTAATTGATTAAGCTTCTAATTATTGTTCAACCCCAAACTCGAGCAAGTTTTTTATAGTAATACTAGTAATGGTTTCAATGAATCAGCGAAGCCTATTTTAAAGCAACGAGAAACTTTAAAAAGTGAAAGAAAAAGCATTGCATGTCTGTAATCGTCGCGTTATTTATGATTAATTAAGTCGCAGCAACTCACAAAAGCTGGTCGTTACTGAGCTTTCTTTCTATTTATAAGTCCGAGCTTAAAAATAAAGCAAGGCGTCCGGGCTAATTTTCACTTAAACAAAGCAGCGTCTGCTTCCTGAAAGCTCATTTATAAACATGAATCGAAGCAGCGTTGCTGTGTAACCTTGTACCCCGTTGTCAGTGATATGATCGGTCAAGGGGAGCTTAATCTATACAAGTCGAGGGTCGAGCTGACTGTCTGCTTTCCTCACGCATTCAGACCTATGGTAATCACAAAGCTCACGCAGTCGCCGCCACAAAATGGGAACATTAGCATACCGAAACCATTACTTTTATTAGTACATAAGCAACCAATTTGAATTTTTGAAAAATAAAAACGTCTAAAAAAATAGTCAGATTAAAGCAAAGATCGAGGAGAAAGAGCTCATAAAGATAACGGGTCATGCAAGTGCAAACGCAAAATTTCAAGAAAATATTTTTTGAACTGCAGCTCTTGGAACTATCCCACAAGTGTTCCTAAAATTAACGACAGTTGCAGAGCTTTTGTGCTATTCCCACAAAATGTGAACATTAGCATACCACTACCTTTATCTGTACAAAATAAAACAGTCTGAATGTATTTTTTGAAAAATGTTGTCTAAAATTTTAAAAACAAGAAGAAAATCTAGCCTGGTTTGAAGAGCTCATAAAGATAGCGGGTCATGGAAGTATGAATAGACAATATTTGTTTAATTATAACATTTGTAACTATCCACCAAGTGTTCGTAAACTAACCGACAATTCCAAAGCTTTTGTGGTATTGCTACTGATTATTGTTTGACTCTTTTTGTTACAGAGCAGAGTGATGGTTCCCAAGCTTTTGAAGAAGGGCAGGATACTTGGGTGCAGAATACCCCAAGAAGGACTGAGCCGGCGGGAAACGTGGCGACGCCCCCTACCGGGAAACTACCGATGCAAAATGACACTGGTGTACAGTTTGAATCTCCGAAAGTGCCAGTTATATTCGTTCTTGGTGAGTTTTTTGTTATGAAAGTTTTGGTTTGAGTGGAATATTGAAGAGTGTGTTTTATCTGATTATGTGGTTGACCGTAATGTGAGGGTTGGCAACATAAATTACTCCATTTATGGAAATTGGCTATTATTATTTTCGAATATCTCAGTAATTAATATTTATTTTTACTGATAACAAGGGAAAGAAATATAAATAAAAATAAAGAAAAAATAAGCTATTTCTTTTCATTCATGTTTCATACAGCCATTTTACTATTTATACCTTTAAATTTCAGTATTTGCTTCATTCCATTCTTCAAACTAACAATTTTTCATACGTCTCTAAGAACAAATGATAAATTTAATCAAAAAATAACGTTGATAGATGTCATTCCAAAACGATGACTGCAGTTAGTTATATGATTCGAGGTAAACTGTCTGTAGGAATTATATTAACTTACAGCTTCTTTTACACCGATCAAAGAGTAAATTTGTATACTTTTTTAGAAATAGTTAAAATAACTAAACTGAGACACCTGTGAGTATATTTTAACTCTGCGCACATTTTAAATCAATTGCAGAGAAGTTGATCATTTAATGTATTAAGTTAAACAGTTAAATCAACAAAATCACAATTTTTAAAATTTTAAAAATAAAAGTTCGTTTTAGTTTCTCAAATAATCGTAAATGGAGCAAATGTCAATTTTTTGCCCACAATTTGTGTGTTAATGAGAAAGTAATACTTTTGTTGGACAAGCAGAGGAAAAGGATGGTTTTGAAAAGTAGAAACATTTCATAAATGTTGTCTAGAATCCAAAATTGCAGAATCAGAAACAGAGATTCGATTTTGTGGAAATTGTCTTTCGGTATGGATTCAGAAGGATTCAGAAGGTGTTGGGTTTAAACTCGTTCTTAGATAGTTTGTGACAGATTCTGCATAGAGTTAACTTTGGAAATTGGCGCAGGTGGCCCAGGCAGCGGTAAGGTGACCCATTGCGACAGCCTGATGCAAGAGAAGAAAGGTATAACACACATCAACATGACTGACCTGTTACAACAATACGCCATTGGAAACGGTGAGTAAATCGATGGAGTTACAATAAAAAACACCAAATATTTATACACAAAAACGTTGAACAAATCAATACAGAGTGACGTTCACGAAAATGATTCAATTTCTGTTAAACCCCCAGATGGACATACGAGCTTAATCAATATAGGTAGCATTCAGAAAGGTAATTCCGAAGATATGACGCTGAAATTTGATTTTTGTGTGGAGCTATTTCGAATCGCTACTAGTTTGGCTGATGAAAACATGCATGGAAGGCGATCTCTCCTTCGCGTAGCAGAAGAGATCGCCTTCCAGAAGTACGGCTGCGATTGCACGTGTAGTAGAGGTAGAAGTAGAAATGATGAAAGCTTGCAGACTGGAAAAAATTCATGTAAT
The DNA here is from genome assembly GCA_004193795.1 of Asbolus verrucosus. NCBI lineage: Eukaryota > Metazoa > Arthropoda > Insecta > Coleoptera > Tenebrionidae > Asbolus > Asbolus verrucosus. The sequence goes on along the minus strand of QDEB01104547.1, from coordinate 11,589 downwards.
TTCTATTAAGAGTAATGATCCACGTGTGGCGTTATTGACAACATGTCTCTGCGCTTCATCATCAGGAATGAAAAGTAAAATATATAATTCCATTATTGATTGTCTAAAATAAATAGACCGCCATTAACATGATTGCTACATGAATTGTTCAAGGTTAAGTTCAGCACCCTTAAGTCGGAGTTAATCACTATGCACTTAACCAAGCGATTAATATTGCCGATAAGGTCTGCGCCATGAAAAACGGGGCTAAGGCCGCCGTAAATAAGATCTTGATGTTAGCGTGTACTTTGGTGAACTGCACAGAAGCATGTGGTTGCATTTTATCAGGTTTCGCTGAAAAAATACTTAAAACTGTGTCGGATTGCAGACATGCAAGATTTTGGTTTGCTGTCCAGCAAAACCGTCACCGAGGTGCTCATGCTGGAGATGAAGATGGCGCCCACGGCCAAGACTTATCTGGTGTCGGGGTTCCCCAGAAACATGAGGGACGTCGTCGAGTATTCGGAGAAGGTAACCGTTTTTGTTATTATTGAGGAATTTTGTAACATTTTGTAATATTTACATCCAAAAAAAGTGTCTCAATTCAAACTTCAAAATTTTTAGCAAGAATTTCGTATTTATTTCAAATACCACGAAATTTTTTTTTTTTTTAATTAAATTATAGTGACAGAACTAATAAGATGAAACTAAGAAACAATTGCCAACTTGTTTAAAAGAAATGGAATAGACTGGAACATCTTATTGTTAATGCAAATTTAGGTACTGGAAATTGTACAATATTTCTGGAGCTTCATTTTAGTGCAACTTTCATAGAGATCGAGCAATTATTTTGCATTTTGGAGCCATTTTTAATTATTCAAAACTACAAATGAAATTTTCTCAAAAAGTGGATAATTTACTGTGACTTTATGTACTGGAAATTGCAGAATATTACTGGATATCCATTTTCGTGCGACTTTCATAACGATTGAGCAATTATTCTGGATTTTGCAGCCACGTTTAGTTTTTGAAATTTACAATTTTGGTGGATGCGCCGGTATAAATTAATTTCTCTAAAAAGTGGACGAATTAGTATAATTTTTAAATTATTTTGGGATTTAGAGCATCATTTAATTTTAGAAATTTGCAATTTTGGTGGATACACCCACATAAATGAATTTTTCTCAAAAACTTGATAACTTATTGTGAATTTATGTACCGTTATGTACATCTTCGGAGCTTCCACTTGCAGCAACTTTCATAAAGAGGGAAGAATTATTTTTGATTTTAAAGCTCCATTTAACTTTTAGAAATTGCAACTTGGTGGATGCGCCTCACATAAATAAATTTTCTCAAAAAATAGATGATCTAAAATGTATTTAAGAACCGAAAATTGCAGAAAATTACCAATGCTTCGATTTGGTGCGTGCAACTTTCATAAACAATGAACGGTTATTTTGAGTTTTGGAGCAATGTAAATGTTTTTGTCCATTTTGCTGCTAGATAAATATGAAACAGTAATTTGGAATTTAGAACCAGATTTAATCTTAAAAAAATTACAAATGGTGGATGCGCCTAAATAAATAAATTTTTCTCAGCGAGAATGGCAATTGTGCAATTATGGCAATTGCAGAAAATTTCGGAACTTGAATATGGTGCAACTTTTATTAAGAATATGCAGTTATTTTAGACTTTGCAACCCCATTCAATGTTTGAAAATTTTGGCTAATGCGCTAACAAAATAAAGGAATCAATATGAATTTATGTATCGGAAACTATAGAATATTTCAGAACTTCAATATGGTGCAACTTTCACCAAGGTTGAACAATTATTGTGGAGTTTGCAACCATATTCAATTTTTGAAAATTGTAATTTTGGGGGATGCACCGACAAAAGTAGTTTTCAAAGTGGGTGAATTAATAAATGCATATGTCGGAAACTGTCGAACATTTTCTTAACATCAATTTGGGACAATTTTCAAAATGATTGACCAGTTATTAAGGATTTTGAAGTAACATTTAATTTTTGAAAATTGTTATTTTGATGCATGCGCCAAAATAAATGTATTTTCCTTCAAAACTTGAAGATCTAGTGAGAATTTATTTCTGCCAAATTGTAGAACATATCCGTAGCTTCAATTTAGTGCAGCTCTCACCAAGATTGAACAATTATTTTGGACTGTGAAGTCGTCTTTGATTTCAAAAATTAATTGCAATTTTGGCGTATGCGTGAATGATGATTTAGTGTGAATTTATGTACTGGAAATTGTAACATTTCTATGGAGCTTCAGTTTGAAAGATTTTATAAAAACTAAACCAATTTTTTGGATTTTGGAGCCATAAGTATATAGTTTTTAAAAAATTACAATTTTGGTGGATGGCAAAAGTTTTTTTCGTAACAACGGTTACGTAAAACAAAAAAAATCTGACATGAATAAGTTTATCATATTGTATTATTTCTTTTCTTTAATTTAAAGTGTAAAGTTACTAAAATAGATTAGAATCAATGTGCTTTTAAGGACATAAATAGGATTACCTTTTCTGCTTAATTTTTAGATTCAAATTCAGTAAATTCATTTTAGATAATCGGTTTTATAGAGCAAGTTAAACAAGGTTCAACTTGACTCTCAATTCTCTAAAAGTAACGCTTTGAAATATGATAACAGGATCAGAATTTACGAGAATAAGCATTTGTATTCAGAAAAAATAAATTTTATTTTTATGGTTCTTGAGGTTTATACTATAATCTTCATAAAAATACTAAGCAACTATGACGAGCGATATCACACAGCCTAATTTCACATCTAGCTTTGATTCAGAAGAATCAACTTCTACACTCTGTGAGTTATCATTTAGGTGTTTCTTCTATTACTGTAGACCACATTTTATGAAAAAATTATCGATTATCGATTATCGATTATCATTTGTGAGTTTCGATTAGTAATTTATTAATGTTAATGTTAGTGACTCATTGATGGTTCTGAAATTATTTAGGTACCAAAATTTTTGTCATTTGTTAGTTATTTGCTTAAAACTGTTTTCAAAGATTATTACTGTGACGGTTTTTGATAAACATGTTTGGCATCTGTAAATGAAATAAAACTGCTAGACATCTACTACATCGTAATTATATGTAATATAAAAGGGGTGTTATCTATATTTTAATCATTCGGCGATACAGTAATTGTGGCTTGCACGCACCAATCGATTTGGTTGGTCTGCTGTATAAACATCGGTTTATCGGATATTAACGATCACTGAAAAATTAGTTACAGTGACGACGGATCAAACGAATAAAAGTAAACAAGAACGACTAACCGAAAAGGCTAAATTTAGATCTTAATTTTTCGGAGATTGTTTTTCAATGATAAGTAAAAAAAATTGCTGATAATAAGTTTTCAGCTCTCCTTACCATTTTGTACATGTCGGCAAAGAAATTATTCAGCGATAGCTGCATTTTCCACAGTTGACCATCATATCTTTAATGGTTTTGCACATGTTTTTTCTGTTAATCATACGATTTAATTGCTTTGCGTGCTGGTGAACTCAGAAAAATTGTATCTGTACGAATGTAAAATTTTTTAAAATGTTTGTTCTGTCGCTGGAATAATTAATCTATTTTTTTCATATCCGGAGTATAATTTTTGTTTCATTTATTTTAAAGATTGTGAAATTTGATGTCATATTTCTTATATATCTGTATTATCAAAAATATTTTTAAAATATCCATTTCAGGCAACCAGTAATACAACCACTTTTTTATAATGCAATTTTTATTTTTACTTTATTGTTTTTTTCTCGCAAGCTCGAAACTATTGTAAATGTGGGTTTTTAGTTTATTAAGTACTATACAGAATACAGTCAAGTAGGAAATTTTAATCAATATAATTTCGGCCGTCAAAAATGTACAAGTTCAAAGAACGGCGTTCATATTCGGTAAATATTGATAAAATAAATACCGAAGGGTTTTTTACCTGTAAACGCTTTATACAAACAACTAGAACCATTAATCTTCACAGTTCAGAAAGTAATTGTATTGCAAATATTAATTTTCCTTCAGCGTGTAATTATGTGCTGCCTAATTAAGTATATAAGGCTTATTAACTGTCAGAGAAGTTGGCGTTCATTTACTTTCCTTTGATGTAGGTATCCGCCAGTTTTTTTTTATTGCTCTTGGATTATAACTGGTTAAAACGGAATGTTCTCGAACTTGACACTGACAATATTTTACTCTGGGATTGCGTGAAAATCAAATTTATTTACTTGTTGCAGATCCAGATGTTGAACGGAGCCATCATGATATCCTGGCGACAAAAAGTTTTAGAACGACAAATCGACTATGGTGCCAAATTAGGTCAAGTGGTTTTATCACTAGCCAGAATGGAACTCAACAATTTTTATAAGAATGTTATGCCAGTGGCTGACTACTTCGACCAAAGTAATATGTTAATATCGGTAAGTTAAATTTTTCATGTTCATTATTTAACATCACCGGTTACATTTATTGAATATAAAAATTTTGCCAACTAGAAACGGACATTTACCATTTTTGACCACGATGTTGAAGTCACGTTTATACACTGTTATTCTTGTTTTTTCACTTATTTTGTTATAATTCGGAACATTCTTTATTCTGACATTCAACATTCTTGGTCGAAAAGTCAGTCATTCAATATATATTTATTCTGGGACACCTGTCTAGCTGTTGGGATATAACTTCCAAACATAATACAAAGACAGTGAGAATACTAATTTCAGTCTCGTCAATTGTTTCAGATAAAGAGATAAAAAGCTTTTTAGGCGTAAATTCCGTAAAGGACCATTTATTCTATTAGCATCGGCATGTAATAAGGAAAATCCGTTGGCGTTTAGAGCTGTTGTTTGGGGCTTCCGGTAATTTGAAATTTCAGTGATCACGCGATGTCGTCACGATTTTCCCTCACTTTCTTCTTTAGCTTTGTGTTAAATACGCATTTATCGATGGGTCGCTTAAATAGTTAATGTGTCGCTTACAATTATGAGAATTGATTCACGTTGTTTCGTCGTATTTTTTGATTATAGGCGATCCAGTTTGTGAAACTGCCACGTGGTTTGTAACAGGAGTGGATTTAAAATAATAACACTAAAGAACATAAACCTCGACAAGTACTACTTTGATCCAGCTAGGCAATCAAGATCAAATTAGAGACAATCTGTAACAAACTTTGCCTGTAATTTAGCCGATATTATTGAACTCGCGTACAGCAACATAATATCGTGTTCAGAACCGTTATTTGTAAGCATACTGAAAAACTTATTTTATAATTTGTTTTTCACCCCTAAGCGACGACGGTGTTTTTCTATGTTAAAAAAATATCGATCGCAAGCTGGTTACGTTTAAATAATATGAAACACTTTCTTTAGAATTCTGTACTAACGACACATTAATTAAAAACTAATACGTGGTTGAAATGCGATGTTAACTATTGATTATTTCATTATCTAAATTTGAATACATGTCAAAATCTCAATAATTATCGTAATTTTAAAAGCCTACAATACCTGTGGTAACATTTAAAAACAAGTCAAAATTTTATATATTTTATGTGCAGTGGCATCATCTTGTTTATCGCATTTCTAACAAAAAGGTACAAAACGCAGTAGAAAATGAAAACCATCGATTATCACCATTTTTTTATTTTGAATAATAAATAACAATATCTGGTTCCACCGATTCCAAGACCTAAATCAATTTTTTGCGTCCCACCATTACCAACAAATACATATCGATAAACACGTCACACTTTCATTAGTTAAAGTTAATGTTTCGGCTATTAATGAAATATTTAAACAGCCATAATCTGTCTCATCAACAACAATATTGATTTATTCTTCTTGAATTATAGAAGAAACAAAAAATGTCACCTTAAATGTCATCGCTAATCTTGTTTTTAGATAAACGGAGAACGCCATCCTTCGGACGTCTACAAGGACTTCAGGACGGCGGTTTTCAAGATTCTAGGGATGCAGGATAATCCCCCCGTGTTTACGAACGGGAAAGTCGCAAGTGTACCCACAGATGTTACCACAGAACTTCCAACGATGGTAATGTCGAAACACTGCAAATTTTCCTCTGTTTATTATTTCAAATTTATCGATCACAAACGTCATAAATTGCCGATCATAAAAGTAAAATGCAATCGATAGTTCAAAAGTAATTTCAGGACGTGCAGGATGTTACGCTTCCATCACAACAAACTTAAGATTTTATGACTACGCGACTGTTTTTGTTGAATTTTAGTAGAATCTGTTTTGATTTGAAGAACCATTTCACTGACAACAGTTTACTTTTTTATATGGACATAGAGTAAATCAATTTTAATGAGGATTTACAAGTTCGTTGGTAATAGATTTAGCCTTGAGGATATTCTTTCCAGTTTGTTATCCTTCGCAGTTTGTATTTTCTTACAAACACTATTTCTCAATATTTTATATTCCTTCCAATTCAATATTATTGGCACTTCAAGTTTATTATCTCTTGTTCTCATAGCTTATATGATGTGATCATCTATCCAAATACTAAATTTCCCATAAAGTTGTCCCATTGTCACAGAGAATTTCCAGATTGTTGTATTGACATTCACCTTCTAAGTTTGAAAATTTTGCCCCAAAAACTACAACAAAATGTTCGCTTCATTCTTCCAGCAAGCTTTACCCTCCGTGCCCTCAAACTTGCAGAGCCAGCCCGACCGCATGGTTGTGGAGCCGGAACGACCCAAAACCCAGGTCATATCTGTCAACGCCAACAACCAACAAACCTACCAGTCCCCCGTCAAGGCCGGATGGCCCCCAGTTCTTTGGGTAATCGGTGGCCCCGGCAGCAACAAGGCGGCGCTTTGCTCGCAGGCCTCCAGAGAGACAGGATGGACGCATATAAGCCTGGGGAAGCTTCTGAGGGCCGCTGCAGAGCCGCCGGATCCGCGACACAGCAGCGAAACCGCGAAGATAAGGGACAGCATCAGCAGCGGCGAGATGGTGCCTCTGGACATCGTGATGAAGTTCGTCGAGTCGCACATGGCGTCGAATATCACAGCTCCGGGGATCATCCTCGACGGTTTTCCCAGAGATATGACCCAAGCCACGGAATTTGAGGCGAAGGTGAGTACCATTAAATATTGACGTTTGTAAGGATGAAAGTGTTATGGATGTTCCAAGTATGAAATTAGGTATTCATAAAAGGAAGTTTACGTTTGTTGGACGCCACGTCTCTGAAGCCATTCATATTTAAACAGAAATATTATCAATTCATTAATTTTAAGTAGCTTGGAGAACACAGTTGAGAATTTATTTGCTCTTTCATTATTCATAAAATCAATTTACAGTAATGCAGATCTCATATGATAAATATACACCCAGAGACGGAAGGCTTTATAATAGTGATTTAGAATCGTGTAACTGGCGCAAAAAAATGTAAGAAAATTATCGATATGAGTCATGTGGGGAAACGATCGAAGAATGGAATAGAATCGATAGTTGAAGCTGAGAAATTCGTGAATAATTCTGTAAACCTGATCACTCACAACATTTCATTCAGATCGACAACAATCGATCATCATTTTTGAAGGTTTTAACCGCATAATCAGAGAATAATTAAATTCGGGAAGATCAGCTCGAGTCTTCATCAATGCTGATCAAATAAATATCAGTCTGACGTCATAATTACCACCTACAACATGGCCATCGGTAGTTTTTCGAAGTCACCGCTTAACAAACGTATAATTTTCGTCGTGCTGCAATTAAATATTTAAACGTGCGCCGAAGGACAAACCTGAAATTACATGAAAGCTGATATTTTTCTCAGCAGCGCCATTCGAACCTCCTTTTCTAGATCCTTGCATATTTATAAGGCGACGGAGTGTTATTATCACACAAATAAATTATTAGCATCCTCACACTGGGTCAGTTCACAATTCCGAGGACTGAAAACGGTCATTCCGATTAACGTGTTAATTAGTTCAAGCAAAAACCGACCATTATTCTGCTGGACTGCTCCAAGCTGCAGCTGGGTAGGGGGAGGCTGGACGACAGTGTTACAGCTTTCAGGAGGCGGCTGGAAATTTTCAGGCAGTCGTCGCTGCCCATGCTGAAGACCATGGACAACATTGGACGCCTCACGATAGTAAGTAGCTGGCCAAATCGCTCCAATTTATCTAGCAGATATTTTGCCTTTTTCTATATTCTCCAATTTTTTTCATTTACAATTTATTACTCCCTTCTGTTTCTATTTTGATTAAATTTTCTGGTTTACATTTACTAACAGTAAGATACAAAATCCATGTTTCAGTTGAACTCTTTTCAATTCTTTCTTTTTTCCAGCTCCATTATTTTGAATTAATTTACAATGTACTGTTTCAACCAACAATCTCTCTTTTTTGTTTTGTTAAATCTATTTCTTTTTTTTTTTGTCTCCTTAAATATTTCAGTAAAATATTGATTTCTAACCTGACCGGGGTTTGGTGGCTTTTGAAAAGGATTAATCTTCCTCAGGTGGACGGCGATACGGACACCGCGCCCGTCCAGGACGACTTCAACAACGTGGTGAAAGAACACATCGAATACATGAAGCTGCAGCAGAGCGCGGAGGCCCAAAACAACGGCTACGCCAACGGCCACGTGCCCAACGGCAACGCCGTCAGCGACACCACGCTGCAGGACCTGGAGGCGGAGCCCATCGAGACCATCAGCAGGCAGGTGGGCAACGGCATAGCGCACACCGTGGCCAACGGCGTCAAGAACATGGCCAACGGCTTCGCGGCCCCCGCTAACGGACACTTGCCCAACGGCTACACAAGAAACGTGCCTCAGTACAGTTTAGACGTGAACAGCAACGACAACGTCCGGCAGATGTACAACGAGGTCAACTACATGGACGGACACATTTAAGTCCAGGCGATCAGATTGTGATAGACAAGTATTACGTAGATTTAGGTTAAGGAGTGCTCAAGTGTGCCTTAAGTTGGTGATGGCGCCATTATCGGCTTCGTGAACGGGTCCAACAGTATTTTTTAGATATTAACGAAAGCATATTTTGTATAGTATTAACACGTAATTTATTACTGATATTTCTACCATTGCGTAAACAGCCGCTGGTCGGTTTTAACATTGTTACTCTAAGTGAATAAGTGGCAAATTATTTAATTAGGGATTACGATCAAACACTGCACCGGTCACAATTATTTGCATTTAAATATTGTTTACGGCTGCCGATTGGCATTTTCAACTTGTACCTAATTTGATAAATTCACAAATTTCGTAGAACAGCTGGTTTCTGGTGGCCGTACTGTCTAAGAGCAAAGCAGGCTAGAGAAACAATTATTTTGGAAAAAAAGTATTAATAATCTTAGAGATAATTAAAGGATATTACCAATATTTTTATTACTTAAGATAAAAGTACCTGTTCAAATACAATGTGGACGATGTTTTGTAGAGTTCCACTATTTTTACATTTTAAACTATTACGACTATTAACCAATTTTCAAGTTATTCAGCACAGTTTCTGTTTCGGTTTAATTACTGTATCTTAAAAATGCTAAAAATTTTTTGACACTTTTAATTATTGTATGATTTCGATTTAATTACAAATTTTGTTTAATTTTGATGTATGTTTGAAGTGTTTAATAAAAAAATGCAAACATTGTCTCTTCTTTATCTTCAACAAAATATGTAGAAAAAGTCAAATTTTCGGTAAGAAGAAACGTTCCACATTTTCAATTTTATCGTTTTATTTTTCTGTTTTTACGTTATTTTCTTCTCTCTTCTTCATCTTTCCACATACGTTTGATTTTATGTCCTATTTCACATTCTTCATTTAATACTGAACCAAGGTCCACTTCGGGACTAAATTTGAAAAATAATAATAGGTTGCTAATTGGAAAGATAAGAGTAAAGTAATCCTTGACTCCACGTGTTGGAAAAAGACTTTTAACAAATTTTCAAAGTTTTTCATTTGCATGATTAAATCTTATAAATTGTATTTTTTTATAATTATGTAATCTGAACATTAAAATCTGTAAAAAATATCTTTCTCCACTATAAATAAAATCTGGTATCTAGATGCCGTTTCCCCATTTCCTGTGATGTTAATTTTTTCCTTGTTTCCTCTTTTTAGAAGCAGTGAAGTATTTTTAAATACCTTCATTCCTAACCTGTAAGTTCACTATATGAATCAAGCTGTGCTGTGGATATTAATTGTATACACTTACAGCCAGCTATACGCAGTAAAGTATTTTGTAGTACTGACATGAGACATCCTTCTGTGATGATTCTTTTTTACTTTTTACAACTATTGTGTACTGTCAGGGCTACTTTTGATCAATCCATTCTTGTGTGTTGAATTTAATAATATAATAGCCTAGTTATAGGCAACCAACACAGCAATAATTCAGAATTTCCGATAAATATGAAATTTTGAAGGGGGCGGTTCTTGAGCTGCTCCAATAGAAAAAAATTATTTTTAATTATCTACAAAAAATGTTAACATTGGTTACAATAACAATTATTAAGATATCATATGTTAGATAGGGGAGATTAGGAACGTTTAGTTAACGAAAGTAGAATTCTTGGGATGTACAGGTTTCTTCATAGCACATTCTTCACTGAAATCAGAAAATAGCAGTGTTTCCCTTGCGACGATATACTTCTGCTGTTGTTATGGTTAGATTCCGACGGATGGAGCTAGTAGCATCTTCAGATTTTTCAAATTTGATACATGATTATTCAACTTCTGGAACATTTTTTGGCAATCGAGGTATTTGAATTCATCAAAAACAATTTATTATAGCGTTACAAATGTTAATACTACTTCCCAAAAAGTGACCACTTATAGACCAATCTTACCATTGTTACCATTACCATTTACCATTTTTAGCAATTAAAAAAATCTAATTGTTAAAAATTACTCTTAACCGAAATAGTTCGATTTTTTTGTTTCTGGTTGACCCTGACCATGTTCCATATAACTTTGAGAGAGTACGCCACGCAACACTGGTCTGTCGTTTTCCAATAAATGAATTTCATTTTATGAAGCATAGAATTCATCAAGGGTAACGTTATTTCGTTATGAAGTTCCATTAAACACTTCTAGGTGGCAGCAGAATTCGGTGTTAAAGCTTGTAATAATGTCTGGTTTAACTCAATAAGAGGGCGCAAATTACATTAATGTAACAAAGATGCGGTTCGAAGGACCAAATGTACGAAATTTGGAAAAAAACAACAGCTCAAAAAAAGAAGAGATCCCAAAGTAGCTTCTTCGGCTGATAATCGAACCCAAAAAAAGGACACAAAAAAGGAAAATAAAAGTGAACTTTGGGGTAATTTTCATGCAAATTGAACAAATATTTTGGATTTTAGATCGACATTTAATTTTTGGAGGACGCACTGAAATAGATGATCTTTTGTCAAAAATTCAGTGACTTAACTTATTAACGGAAACTGTAGACCATATCCGGAGCTTCAATCTGAAGTTATTTTCATAAAAATTAAACAATTATTGGAGCCACATTTAATTTTTTAAAATTGTGATTTTGCGCCTCAATAAATATTTTTTCAAGATGTAGATGATTAATTTACACA
>QDEB01104542.1:0-11460 GCA_004193795.1 Asbolus verrucosus | reverse complement strand
ATATAATTCTATATGCTATACTTATTATATTACTATTATACTATTATAGAATACTATACTATTCTATTTGCTATACTCACTGATCCAAACAAATGGCCATCCAATATACCACACCATACGTTAACACAAAATCGGTGCTGAACTCTTTGAGGAAGATTGTTTCTTGTTAAAACATGAACATTGGTGTAATGATAAGGATGATATTTTCTTGCTTCGGTATCGTATGAATAAGGCTGTAGTTCACATGTAAATTATGAGCAAAGTATGAGTGCTGCTAATATTCGGGTTTTCAACCAATTCTAATACTGCTTCTTCCAACGTAAGAGTTCTCTTGGTGCGAGATCTTCCCAATGAGATGGCCTTAAATTTCCAGTTTGTCTCGTTCTTTGGTCGAGTCTTTGAACCGTTAGTGTGTAGACCTGGCGGATGGGGTATACCTTAAAGCATATAATTTTCCGGCTTGAGAATAGTTAGACAGAGTAGTTCCAAGTGCTAGATACATATCTGAATATTCTTGAAAGGAACACGTGGCTGATTAGAATAAACACTTGATAGAACTGTTGAACAATATCCGCAGTAACCACAGTAATTAGATTAAAACTTTCTTTGTTGAGAAATTATGATTTCAAAAATTAGTTAATCAATAAAAATGTAAGATTTTAATGAGTGAAATCTGTCGACAGAATGCAAGTATGGATAAAGATAAAATTTACCCCCATTTCTATTCCGAAAATTTTTGAATAAATTAATTTCTTTTTTCGAAGTTTAGAGGTTTAAAACTTTTAAACTGAAACGTAAATGTAAAGAATGTTTTTAAATTATTAGTTATGTTAATACACTTTACCATGCTCTGTACTTTTTCTACGGCAATTTTGGAACTCCATGTATAAGTAACTGGTTTATATATTAATATTAAAGTCGATAAAGAAATAAATGTGACTGATTGTGAATCTTTGCATTCTGAGTTGAATAATTGATTGCGTATGTTTTATAAATTTAAAAATAATTAGTAAATACATAAATTTATTATCATTATTTAAAATAACGTTCATTTTATTTTATTTTTGTTTCATTCTAATGATCATGTTTATAAAAATAAAAACGTGTAATTGCAGTGTATAAAAATGCAACTTTCTGTTAGTTTATGAATCACTTAATAAATATGTATTAAACTTCTGTATTAAATTTGCAAACATGGAGGCACATTTAATTCTAAAGATTTTGTAGTCGAATTTTAAAACTATTTACATTTTAAATGTTAATTATTTTAATTGTAAGTAAAAATATCATTTTAAAATATATTAATTTATAGAAGTGCGCTACAGACAGATTTTTGTTTGTACATCATTATATCAAGTATTGATGACAAAAATATCCAGTTACACTTTATGAGAATAAATAACTATTTTTAATTTATTTTCGTTAAGTAAATTCAATAAACATAAATTCAAAGAAAAATACCGATTTCTACTTTTTAATAGTTATAAATATAAATGTATATTTCTGTGGCAATTTTTAAAGCAGGTTTTTTCGTGGCACAATTTTTATAATAAATAAAGTAACAAGTTTTTCCCAATGTTCAACAGAAATGGAAATTACCGTAATAATTCATTATTGCGACAAAATTTTAAGAAAAAAGTTTCACAACTAAATCTAAATATAGAGTTACGGAATACCTATCAGAATACTTCGATACTGCCTTGTAAATTATGCTTCGCTTTTATTGTTTTATATTTTATTGAAGCTCAGAAATCGATATTATGGCAGTCATTATTATAAATGAAATTAAAGAATTACCCTTTTCACAAAAACTTATTGTAAGAAATTTTTTACCAAATTTTTATATATTTAAATGATAAATGGTGTTGAGGAAAGCTTAAATTTTTTTAACTGTTTTTTAATGTTACCGAAACTCCAAGTTTAATGGTTTTTTTTTTTACAGATGCTTGCGTCACATTCCTCGAAAACCAGGCTAAAAGCCTGGACCTGGCCTTTAAAATATATTACGTGGTGCCTAAAAAACCAATAGTAATTTTGACATGGATGGGGACTGAACCCACACTGCCTACAATTTTGCTAAACAGTCATATGGACGTAGTTCCAGTTTACGAAGACAAATGGACTCACAAACCTTTCAGCGCAGACATTGATGAACACAACAACATCTATGCTAGAGGAACTCAAGATATGAAATGTGTTGGCATTCAATATCTTGAAGCCATAAGAAGATTAAAGAAACAAGGTGTTATTCTTAAACGAACATTCCATGTATCATTTGTGCCCGGTAAGTTTAAATTTTCTGTTCTGGCAATTTCAATAAATAATTTTAATTTAGACGAAGAAATCGGGGGTACCGACGGTATGAGACAATTCGTTCATACCAAAGATTTCCAAAATTTGAATGTAGGGGTGGCATTAGATGAAGGTATGGCCAGTACAACAGATGAGTTTGCTTTGTTTTATGGTGAACGATGCATTTGGCGTAAGAAACTCGGCAGAAACTCTCAAATAATTAAGTGAAATAATAAATTTTGTAGATTTACACATCCATTGTCCTGGAACCCCTGGTCACGGTTCATTACTGTTGAAAAACACAGCAGGGGAGAAAGTTGCTTATCTTTTAAACAAATTTTTTGAGTTTAGAAAACAAGAAGTGCAGAAACTAATTGATAACCCTACTTGGACCGTCGGTGATGTTACAACAGTGAATCTGACACAAATTAGCGTGAGTAAATTAACAGAATTTTGATAAAATCTTTATTTATTGTAAATTATTTTGCATTCTATGCAGTTCAGATGTAATAAGTCAGGTAATCATATTTTTTTGAAAATTCCGTTTTTTACATTAAGACAAATAAAAAAATATATTTTAGGGGGGCGTCCAATCGAATGTAGTGCCCCCAGAATTTGTAATCGTAATTGACTGCCGCATCCCTCCAACCACTGTGGATGTACAAAAATGGGAGGCTACTATTAATCAATGGTGCAAAGAAGCGGGTCCTGGAATTTGGATTGAATATGAACAGAAACAAGCTCAGATCGCTCCCACCAAACTGGATAACTCTAATCCTTATTGGATTGCTTTTAAAGAAGCTACTGATGAACTGTAAGTAAAGTTATTTGAGAAATTTTAGGAAAATTTTTTAAAATGTGCATTCTAGTGGCCTGAAATTGAAATCCCAAATATTTCCGGGCGGTACGGATAGTCGTTATGTAAGAGGTATCGGATTGCCAGCAATAGGGTTCTCCCCTATTAATAATACTCCAATATTATTACACGACCATGATGAATATTTGGGAGTTGGTACGTTTTTGAAAGGTATAGAAATATATTGCAAAATTTTGACCTCTCTTGGTAACATTGAAGATAAAACTGGGTAAATAGTTGATTTAAAAATGATTTATTACTGTTATTGTATAATTGTTGAGCTATTCAAAGATTTTAATCGCAAAATATTTTAATCAGTAGTGCAATAAACAATTTAAAAGACATTATTATATGATTTTTTTAAGCAAAAGTTTGTTTCATAAATCACACCCCCATTGCTTTTTGTATGTAATTATTTATAAAATCCAAAAACTTTTTAAAATTAGATCATAATGGATGTAAAAACTGTATACATTTTGTGTATTAATTTCATATTTGTTTTTGTTTTGGTTATGGTTTTAAAAGTTCTCTGATCATTCAGTAAAAGATAACAAAAGTGATAAGTATGAATTACGTTTTTAGTTTATTATTCCATTTTATTTTCAGTCTGTGATTGTTGTTTTATTCCATGTTTGTTCTGCATATGTTGTTTAATTTGGAATTATTTTTATTTTAATAAAAGGAGGGAGTTCTTGAAAAAAAAACTACATATTTATCTTTTACTTTTTTAGTTATTGTGTAATAGGTGCAACATTTTTTATCACAGGCTATATTCTACATTTTTAATGAATATTTCCGGAGCCATTTGATAAAAATAAATAATATTTCATTGTAAACAGCTTGAAAAGACTCATATCGATGAATTTGAATGTTTTTTATTGTGTATCCAATTTATTAATTTCAATGCGTCCTCCCCTTGTAATTGTAAAATGGACTCTTCCAATTATAATCGATTTTTGTATGCCGGTATCTAATTATATTTATTGGATAATTTATGTTATGTACATTGTTAATCAACGTGAGTTATCCAATAGTTCCGCCACTTTCCCGTGAAAAAACGAGGCATTAGTGCCATTCTGCAAAAATAGTCGTAATTTTTCAAATTAGCGGGCTGCCATGACAGTCCCTTTAAAGAGCATTCCCGGCAAATTCTAGAATTTGTCCACTGAAAATTCGCCTTGGTGCTCGCTTGGCCATGACCAAAACCCATCGAGCTGCGCACCAAAATGACCGCCAAAAAATGGGCAAAATTTTGGTGTGTGCCACTTGGGGCGTTGTTACCGTGTTAAAGAAAAAACTTAGGTTAAATTAAATGTCAAGAGCCCATTACCATGCGTATCGTTATTCGATTGTAAAGTCGGCGTTTCGACGATTTTCAGCAGCCAATCAGGTCGAGGCGGGAAACACTCGTGACTTGCGCCAACCAATCGTTAGCGCGCGATTTGAATTCCCTCTTCATTCTTTGTGGATGACGACAAGTTTTGTATACATTCGTTGGGTGTAAAGTGCTGTCAGTGTTAAATATCTTTTTATGCATGATTTAAACAAAAATACAACCAGACACAACGAACTGCCGTCAAGTAACGCATCAGTAAGTATTTTTGGTATTTTACTTGTATTTTTTTAAGACTTTTCTGTTACAAAACGGGAATAAAACGTAAAATTTGTATAGTAGGCGCGTAATGGACTCGTCCAACGTTCGTATCCCGCTCTTTTGTGTAAACGTGTGTTATCTAATCGAAAACAATCGTAATTAATTGATTGTTGTAAATTGACAATTTCAGACTTGTAAATGACAATGGTCATGATCATTTACCGGAATTTTCTCGTAAAATGGCAGCAATTCGCGGATAAACACGATTCAGGTACACCCACACCGTTCCGAAAACTTCTCGAGAAAATTTCCCGCAAAACGAGCTTTTCCCATGCGAAAAATTGTTTGATTTATCGAAAATAAATGATCATTTTGTTAAAATTATATCATTTATTTTTATATCAACAAGGCGGGAAGACGATCTCAAGACTTCAAGGTCACGAGGAAATTAGTTTTGATAATAACCGCGGTAGGAAGCAATGTACTGAGCGAATAAAGAAACTATTATTTTATTTTTAAACTAATTTGCATCATTTCCCTATTCTTTCTTGAACTTGCTTCATTTAATGTCTACATCGCATTATTTCGTCGTCTGTCTGACCGATTTTGTTACTTTCATAACAGGTGATCTAGAGCAGGTTTTTCTTTTGTATTTCATATTGAAGTCAACTTTACCTGTTATTTTCAATTATTATAAGTCCCCCTATTGTATCCTAAACGGTATGGGGTAATAAGGTAAAGAAAAGAATCGTGTAAGTTGGTCTGGGGTCCAACTAGACATAATTTACAAACCGGTATTTTAAATACATTGTAACAATAGTAATTACAAGATTATGTAGATTAAGATGTTGTCAATCACGATGGCTTTAATGCCACATCATCGTCTTTATTAATTTTAATTTTGAAGAAACTAAAAACGCTCTACAATAACCAAGTTTTCCAGCATCATACACCACAAATTTTTTGTAGAATTGCAGAGGTGATTAAGCGGTTCTCACCCTCCTCTTTTTCTCCCCTCTTAGGTGGAATGATGGCCATCTGTCTGAATTAAGTACAGTTTACCAATGAAAATAGTCATCATGCTTCATTACCGAATTTATTGTTTCGGAACCGATATTGATATTTATTTTTTTCGTGGATTATAATTCTTTGAATTTCAGTCTTCCCATAAAATATTAAGGCCTGGAAACTTATCGGTTTTAAATACCAGAATTTTTCACGATTATTAATTCATGATGGAAGAAATCAATTTATAAAAAAGGAACTGCGTTTTTCTGTTAATTCCCACAGTATTAAACTGTTTGTTTTCTTCAAACTCCTTGTATATAAATTTGCCGTGTGTTAAAAAAATTTGCAAAGTTTGTTTTGTTCCGTAATAAGTGATACGATTTCAATCGATATACAGTGATCACCCCAGCAGTTTCAACCCCAGAGACCCATGTTAAACTTTGACTTGATTCGGTTGTTGACAGTGAATAATTTCTTACATCCTCAATAATAGTTCAATAATCTTCAATAGTTTATTGTTTGTTAAAACCTCAAATCCATTATGTATTCTTTTCGATTATTATAGTGTACATAAAATGATAATTTAAGAAAAAATGGCATTTTGTTTAAAAATATGAAACTTGTTTAGACGCCTAGTAGTGTGACGTAACTTCTTTGTTTTCTTTCCAAGAAGACGTAACTTACATCAAATAAGAATATCATGAAGTTAATCGTAATGTTCTGTTGGTGCATACCAGTGAAATAAACAAGGAAAATTTTTTCACACATTCGACATGGTTTTTGAAAATGAAAAAATACACGACAATAAAAAATTGTTTCATTTTGAAATATGTTTTTTACAGCCGTGAAATAAACATTTAGGTTGCAGGTTGCTCGTTGAATCGAATAATAAAGTAAGACGATTCAAATAAGCGAAATATTTTGCTTACGCTTCATGTTTTATTGCATTTTTTATTACTTTAATTGCTGTGTGGACGATTTTGTTTAAAAAAAAATGTTTTATTACTTCCAGAAGATTACGATACAAACATGTCTGCTGCAATGGACATGTATTTGAGCGCATCCGATTCAATGTCCTTCCAAGACATATTAGATATCGATATCAAATCAGAAATTGAATCGTTGGTCGGTGGTCACAATGATTTCTCCGGCTTAAATTTCTCAGATCTACCTCCGTTGGAACTAGAAGATGTTCCTGATATAAAGTGGTTCTCGTCTAATTCGAACCATTCAAATTCTAGTTTAAATTTGGATTTTAACGGAGAAGATCGCACTACTATGGTCAACCCGAATGCTGTAATGCCCGCAATTTCCTTAGCTCAAAGTATCAGGTCGCCGTCACCAACATTGAAAGAGAGCCATTTAACTTTTTCCCCTTCTACTATTAAAATCTCGACGATTAAACAAGAAGGGAATCAAGTCAAAAAAGATCTATTAAAGAAATTAAGTGATGAAGATAGAGATGAGAAACCGCCTGTTTTGAAAACAGTCAGTAAAGTAACTCCGATTTTGTCTAAACCCCCTACTAAAACCATTACTAAAACACCAACATTACTCACTTTTAGAAATACGATAAACAGACAACTAAATTCTCCTATTACAGTAGCTCAGGTAAATAATGTGACCACAGTTAGAACGGTATCATCAACGAGTAGTAGTAATCGTAAATTAAACAATAACCGATTTTACGAGGATGGAGAAAGAGTATATCCTAAGCCAGCCTACAGTTATAGTTGTTTAATAGCAATGGCGTTAAAAAATAGTCGATCAGGCAGTTTGCCTGTATCAGAAATCTATAATTTCATGTGTAAACATTTTCCTTATTTCATAACGGCGCCTAATGGTTGGAAAAACTCAGTCAGACATAATTTGTCATTAAATAAATGTTTCGAAAAAATAGAAAAGCCCGCTTTGAACGGTGCTCAAAGAAAAGGTTGTTTATGGGCAATGAACCCTGCTAAAATAAGCAAAATGGATGAAGAAGTTCAAAAATGGTCCAGAAAAGATCCTTCAGCGATAAGAAAAGCCATGATCAACCCTGAAAACCTCGAATCTCTAGAACGGGGAGAATTGAAATTTTCTTGTAGCTATGATGAAAGTGATACTTTTGGAGATTCTTGTGGAAGTGCAGAAAGCGAAGAAGGCTCAGATTACGAACAAGAGGCTGAAGGCAGTATAAAACAAGAATATGATGAGTACATTAATGTAACTACTGTTAAGACGGAAAACGAAGATGGTAGCGATCTTGATATTGAAATCAACAGTGACTTTGATGTTGAGGTATTTACCATTATTTAATTATCGGTTGTTTTATGTACGTGAATTTTTCGGCAGGTATCAGATGATGTTTATGAAGATTTGGAAGAAGATCAAGAAATGCTGAGAGTAGAGATGGCTTTAGCGCAAAAAGAATTAATGGAATACGAGAAAACAATCAACAACAAGAGACGGAGGACATACATAGTTCATAATTAGAATAGTATTAGTACTATCATGAACAATCTTGTGTTGGTGTCCATCGGGTCACACATCTCCATAAAGTAAAAAAAAAAATGAAGCTGTGTAAGATTGGTGATAATTGTAAATAATTGTAACTTTTCCTGCCTGTGTATTTCTAGATTAGTTGATTCATTGTTTTATACTTGAAGACTGCCCTTTCTATCGATTTTTCTGGTTAAATCAATAACTAGTTTTATTTATTATGAAACAATGAATTGAACAGTATATATTTTGTTGTATTTTAATTTTCTTGTATTGTAAACTCTGTGTAATTTGCCAAGACAGTATTTGGAAGTAGATGTGGACTGATGGCAAGAGCAAAATTCTTTGGTTTAAGCTTGCATATTTTAAAAATATTCAAACTTGAACTGAAAACATGTGTGTTTTAGTTTACAAAACGTGCCTTTGCTCCAAACTCAACTTCTAGGTCGTTATATTTCCTCTTGGTGGGACCAGTTCACAGATTATTTTGGTTTCAGTTTTGTTCTGATTTTAATTAGCACTTTTTTTCAACTTACATATGATGTGATAGTTCTTAATCGCTTAATTTGTTTTAAACATAATTTATTTGGAGTATTATTGTAGTACTGTAATTGGACAAACCAAATGCTAAGCAATTTATCACAAACACTGTATTAATGGGGCATTATGGCAAATAGTCACCCTCTTATTGCAGTAAAAAAAAAAATTATTAGCCAAAAATCAATCCGCATGTATGAGCTGCAGGTCTCGGAAACGTCTGTATTTAGATAAGATTTTTTATTTTTTAAGAGCAAAAGAGAACAGACTTTATTTTTTTAAATTTCTAGCTTACCTGAAGCTGATTGTCAAAAATTTTGTACTATATTATAATTAATTCATTTTTTACTTTTTTTTAAATTTACGTTTAAGTATTTTGTTATAAGATGATGTACAAATTTTGTTAGTTTTAATAATATCCTTGTAAAAATAAAAGTTGTGACTTTCATACAATATATTTGTTTTAATTATCTGCCCCACAATGATGGAAACAATGAACGAAAATGAAGCTTATTTCTAGAAGGGATTTGAAATTACACGTATAGAACAAAACAATGTCCATTAATTTCTAAATAAGCAGCGAGAAATATGTGAATTCTACTTTTCAGCCAGATTATTTAAAGTTGCAGGAATGTTAAGCGTAGTCATCTATTACTGAAATCGTGGGGGGCATACTTTGGAATTTAAAAAAAGTTTATTTAAAACAATATAAAAAATATGGCAATTATAATAATACATATTATACATGACTAAATTAACGAATAATTATAACATTTTATTAAAGTAACACATCGCCAACAGCCTGAGATTGTCTCGATTTTGGTGCTTTCCTCAAACTTCCTAAAATATTTAAAATTTCAGACACAGCTTTCGACCCCTCCCGTTCCTTCTTATTTTCATTTTTAACTTTTTTCAGAGTGAATTTTCCAGACTTTATAACATTGATAATGTCGTCATTAACACCAGTTGTTGCTTTTTTACACTCTGGGATAGGTTCTTTAACACCGATTGCATCCGCAAGTTCCGAAATGTTTACACGTGACCTCCGTTTAACTCTAAGCGGGACAACCGGAGGTTCTGAAGAAATTAACGAAGGTGGTGGGGGTGGTGGAGGTGCTGGTGGTCTTGTGAGCGCATCTTCAGCCTTTTCTGCTCTTTCTAAAGCCTCTTGCAAATCAGACTCTGCCAGTTTGAGGCGTTCTTCAAGAACTTCTACTTGCGAATTTTTCTCGGCTATTTCCAACTTTTCTTGTAATGAATTAATTTCATCTTCATACTTGCCTCTTTCTTCTTCCATCGTACGTTTTAATTGCTCTATTTCTTGAATTAATAATATAAATTCTTCGTTTTCGCTGTTGAACCCTTGGAGCAGCAAAGTACTTTGATGTTTCAAAATATTCCTCTCTTTTTTGTAGTCATCAGCTTCCCTTCTGTGAAATAACATGATTTTTTTAGTTGCAACTTTTAATATTAAAAGATGTGCATTTCACTTTCATATGCACCATTCCAAACAACTTTCTCTTATTATCTGTGATTAGAAATAAACTTACCTTAAAATAACAACATTGTTTCTTTGGTTTTCCTCGATTTCTTTTAAATTGGTTAATTCTTTCTTCATCATTTCAGAAACTCTGATTATTTGTTCATATTCTTTTTTCAGTTCGATGAATTCATGTTCTAGTTTACTATTTTTTTCTTTTTCATTCTCTAATTCTTCTGATAATTTTATATTTTGTTCAGAAGTTATGAACTCGATATGTTTTAACGAATCAACTTCCGTTTGTAGTTCAGCAACTTCTGAACTCAGTTGTTTGATGGTTTTGTTTAAATTTTCTATATCTGCGTCACTTCCTGCTTCACCAGCATCAACTCCTTCGTCTACCGTATCTCCGTCCAAAAGCAGCATCGTTCTTCTTTTTAATTCTTTGTTCTCCTTGTACCAAACAGAGGCATCTTTTAACGCTCTGCAATTTTTAAAATTATTTTTATTTTTTAAAAGCTGCCAATAAAATACTTACTTGGTCATGGCACCGGTTTCTGTTTCATATTTATTTTTTAGCATTTCATATTCTTTATAAAGAGCTTTTGATACTTCTGTCAATTTTGAGTATTTTTCATTTTTCTCGAACAATTCTGTTTCCAATTGTTCATTTTTGACTTGAAGATCCAGGTGTTTTCGATGCATATCGTTGTATTGTCGAGCAACTAAAAATATTAACAGCATTATTAAAACTAAACTGGGCTTGTAATGTTTTGTTGTTATGGTTGGCTTCATATAAAATTTATGACAGACGAATTTGCTTAATTGAAATGATCTCAACCATTAATTTTCTGAGGAAATTGCCGATTATTGTTCAGTCGTTTTACCGTTTTGTTTATCCGACTTAATTAATAAAACACAAACAAAAATCATGAGAAACATTTTAGAGTAAACGACCTGTTCCGCGAGAACTCCATTCAGTGCGTAGCGTTATTTAATTATCCAACTAATAATAATGATGAATAGAATGTTTTCATTAAATTGTGTTAAGTTTAAAGTCAATATTCTGTATAGAAATGTTAATAGCTGCATAAATGATTAATTTGTGTCACGATTTAAATTCGAAAATATATTTTATGACAAAAAATGTGTTGATTTTTTCTAATCTCATTTGGATTCACTCTACAGGTATGTTATATATATATATATATA
>QDEB01104504.1:0-19165 GCA_004193795.1 Asbolus verrucosus | reverse complement strand
TCATTGCAAGTTGAATGGCGTGTAGCTGGATGCATTCTCATTTCACGAACTGGTTGATGATTAATTTGTGTTGCCAAGCGACGTTATAATCTAAGTCTTGTAATTAATTTGGAAAATGTAGTTTATCATGGATAGATATGCAGTCGTAATCACAGTGTGAGCACAAGAGGAAATGGAATTCACATGTAGGTCGAAGGAGTTAATCAAAATGTATTATATGTGATCGTTTGCTAACTAAATGAATTTCCAGAGTTACGAAACAACATGTTGAAACGGCAAGATGCCACTGACAGCCTCTTCATTGCGGCTGAGTTGCACGCAAAATTGCAAAGTCGTCTCTTTTCAAGTTCAAAAATCAATTTTCCCACGCTTTCATTTTGATATTTTTCTATGATGTCCCAAACTGTTTTCATTCTTCTTAAATTTTTTTCATTTTTTATTTTTAACCAAAAAGAATATCAATTCTTCACGGAAATATCTTTCCAGGTTTCATCAATTTAAATAAGTTGTCATTTCTGCTTTTACGAAATTGTATCGGGTGGAGCCTATTGACTTTCAATAAAAAATAATGCTGCCAATAAACAACACTTTTTATAGGCCGCTATAACAAGACTAAACGATGAGATTTTAAATTTTATGAAAAGTGACTGCCGCGACCTGTTCTTGAAAGTTTTAAACTAAACTTCGTGTATATGTTGAAATTCCATAAAAGAAAAGTATGATATACGCAATTACTGAAATCGTGTCCTGTGGAATAGAACAAATATAATTTATCTGTCGCTTAAACCCACCCTAGTTGTGATTAATCATTTGCAAGGTCGCTTAACCCTAATAATATATTTTCCGTCATTGCTTAGATTTATAAGGTCAATTACATTGTGAAAATATTTACTTAAATTTTCACCACACACCACTTTCGTGATGTTGTTTTACGTCGGTAATATTTAACATTAAACCAATTAAACCAAGAGAGTTTATTTAACGATTATTATTCTGGTTATCCTATTTATTATTAGAATCCCCAAATTACAGAAGTGGTAATTTCTCTAATTTATGTATAATAAGACTTAGGGTCCTCGACTTGCTCCAGTGGCCCAACGAATGCATCGTTTCGCTAATCTTACTGTGGGTGGGTTGAAGTATTTAGCAAGGTTTTAACTAAATCTCGCCACCTGCGGAGATTTGAACCTTTTTTAACGCTTTTCCCCCTTTAACACTGCAAGATTTAACTTTCCTCAATTAAAATGTAGCCTTTAAATTTTCACCAGCTTAGTGTAACCTGCTTTAATTTTGCCATGCTTCTGCACATTTCAATCTGTCGATAACAAACATTTACGTTAGCTGCGAAATCATTGTCATAACATTTTCACTTTGTCGCCAATTATTGGCTAATTAGAACTTTATAATATTTTCGTTAAGTTTAAAACATGCAAAATAAAAACCACATTTCGAGCCAACTAGAATTTACAGTGTACCACCCTTCACACTCCGCAACTAAATGTGGTCGAGCTGGAAAACTTGAATCGTTACGATCAGTGTCAAAAAGTAGAAAATATGTCGTTTTTCAAGGACCAGAGGTCAAGTTTTAGGTGGGCTGCAAGTAATCGCGTTAGAGTAGAAGTTTTTCATACATTTTATTAAAATAAATAGTTCAGCGTTTTTTAAAAATGTAAAATTTAAAATAACCACCGGTGCATACAGATTGTAGTTCTAAAAAATAAATCGTTATTAAGCATAATTTATATATTTTGGTGGTGTGTTACTAAAAATAAATAACAAGTAAAACGAATAAATCAAGATTCATGTTATAAATATTTCACTTAATAATAGTTAATAGGTCCCTGATGTGCTTTAAAATCTTGTATACGGTTAATACCTGAAAACGGTTTTTTATTACCCCTTTCACTTTTAAGAAAGGACAAGAGGATGTAATCCCCATAAATTTCAGGGATCCAGTTTATGGCTTAACATATTATAAAAAAATACTTAGTCTTTCTACATATACCTTCGTAGTTAACACTCTAAAATGAAACGTGATTGCAAGGAGATATAATTTAAGCAAATATTGGAATAAATTCTCAACGTATTTACATCAGGTAAATATACGATTTACCTAATATGCAAATTTGAAAGTCAAGACTAGCAGAAACTGAATAACACCTGAATTTTCTATAATGGTGGAATCTTCCGATCTTGCAGCAGACCGGCAAATATTTCTATTGTTCAGACTTGTTATATTCTAAATCAATAATTTCTGTGATTATGGCTACCGTATTCGCCGATTATGTCAGAAATGGGTCTGTTAGCTGTAATTTTGTAAGTTCTGTTTGTCTGTGATGACTTATTTTAGAAAAATTTAAATCTCTTTACAAAGATCAAAATACGATTTCATTATTGATTATGGTTTGAACTTTACAGTCAATATGGTGCAAATGTGTGAAATTTACGATTGGACTCGGTGATAAAAGAGAAGTTGGTGAATAGCTACTTTGAAGATATATTAGTTAGCTAACTTCCAATTGCTCATTATGTGTATTATATTCTATACATGCACATTATATTCTGGGAAAATACATTTCTATAACATAATACATAGACGATTTGGTTGGCACATCTATATATAATAATCCAAGTTGTTATCGAAATTCAAATACACGAATTTCCGCATGGCTTTCCACTTTGAAATATGTCTGAAATTGCCTTCAATTTCTCGTCGATATAAATGAAGTTGGCGATTTAAAATGTGCTCGAGTCAGTAACACTTTTGAGATCTTCAGACGGAATTTTATCATTGAATGCAATTTGAAAGAGATGTACATTTGACCTTTTTAACGTTCATTTTTTATATGTGCATGGGATTTCCTTTAGGAGCACCCCAAGTGATATATTAGCAAGCAATATATAAATTCCTATCTTTGCAAAAGGTAAGATAACCTGGGGCGTTATCTTAATAATCAACCGAACCCCAATTTTGGGAATCCCAGAGCTGCTGCGTTTCAGGCGATTGTTTTGTTCTGCTGCCCTTTACTCGAAGTTCGACTTCCTGGAATGTTACATTGTAACTTTATATAAACTAATGTGTGGTGGATGAATATTTATCTGAAAGATGAATTAATCTTGTAAAAATATTGACCAAGTTAACCAAGTTCCAACGAAAAAATAAATTGTTCCGAATTAAAATTCAGTTATGAATAAATAAAAGAAGACGGTAATGTGCTCCACAAATTGCAAATTTAAGAGTGTGATTTATCGGTAAATGCGCTATATTAAAAGACGAAATAAAGTAAAACATCGAGAAAAAACACAACAGCGTGGCGCATTACGTCAATTTTTTCCTCGAAACGGCATTATACTTTTTAAATTACAAACATAAATTTAATGTGGAACACCTAAAATTTCGTTGTATTGTCAAGGCAAATTCCCATTTTGTTCTCATCTCAAGGGACTGACATTCGCTATACAATACTAAATTCGTTGATATTTGTACAAACTCCACCAACCCTCTTGCGAGAGGAGCACTTAACTCTGCTATTTATTTTACTTTCTTTGCTTTTATCGTAAACGACAGAATTTAACGGCAGAAATTAATAACAAAACACAATAACTTCAAACGCAAATTTTTCCATTGGATTTTGTTCAATTTCCTCCAAAATCTTGTTTGAAATAAATAGAGGCGCACGAGAGTGATCCGAAACTTATTGCTTTATTAAACTTTAACTAAAAAAATTATTAGTTAAGTCGCAAACTTTGCCTGAATAATTATAAAGTTGTTTAAGGACCGCATTAAGGAAATTTTGAGAACTTTTAATTACTTAGTTAACGAATTACTCATGTTTGTTGTTAAGACACTTTGATAAAGAGTTAGAATTTTTATAAATTGTGAAATCAAAATATAAAAACGTGTATGCGTTTAACGGGTCAAAGTTATTAAGACCAGGCGGTTGAGATATGTCAAATTCTCCGGCATACCAACTTACGCGAGTTGCGAAACAGACGTCTAACGTAGCGGTCATAAAATCCCTACTATCGGGTTATAACAACTCTGAACGGTGTTTAGGTGAGCATAAAACCGCGACCGATTGACTGTTGAAAACTGGCATTTTCGGAAGCTCTTATACTCCGTAAAACTTTATGGTCTTTAATTTTTATCGAATGCGATATTTCTTTGAACTTGTGCGAGGTTAATAAAAATATAAATGCATTATGGTGACAAATGTTACAATCAGCCGCAAAATGCCCGCCATTTGAGCAATATTTAATGCCACCGAGAGAAGTAAAAGATCTCCTAATGATCACTTGAAATTCATTGCAAGCCATTATTCACAAAGTAATGGTAAAAGTTACGCGCAGTAAATTATTTAAATTTATAGAGTAGTCACATATTCGTAATTTATCGGTAACTTTTTCAGCTGTTTTGCTGTGTGCTCAGGCATTTTTCTGAAATAATACATTTTCAAATACGCCACACGTGCATAATTCGAAAAGTTAAATGTTAAAAATCGTAAACAGCTTGTGAGTCGGAAAAAAGCAGTATCCTATTGGCAATTAATTTAGTTTTTATGAATTTGATAGAGCTTTGGGAGGAAGTTTTAATGGGTTTGTAAAATGTGTTTCGCCCCAACTGCGCAGTAAAACAACTGTTTTGAAAAATTTTAATTAAATGTTTTAATGCAGGAGCCGGTTGCCAATAATAAAGCAAGTTGTCAATTTTTACGACTCTCATTTGCAATTCTATTCATATAAAGCGCCATTCTATCGCAACTGATTTCTAAATTATTGGGGGTGAATTGGTCTTTGGCCACTCAAGCAACCAATGGAATAATTTTATATGGTAGTCGAGTTCGACAGTTTACGAGACGATCCGTCCCCGAAGTGTGATTCCATCCTTTTCCCGTAACCCCCCATATCGGCTCATCTCAAAAAAATATTTACAGTGTCCCCCCATCACACTTTTCCTCATACGTGACCTTTTAGTGTGCGCCAGGACAGTCCCGCTTTGGGGCTGGGAATATTTCACTTCGTGTGCCCGTGCAGTTGATTTAGTTGGTTCGAATGAAAGGCAGGACGGAAGGAACATTTAAAATCTACGTACCTGCTGTAAGCTGCAAAGATCCGGCGACTCTGGCGGTTCCAGAATGAACTACATAAGTTATGCAGCACGCTGCCGTGGCCGTTACGGCAATGAGTAAGCTCAACGCACTTCCGGTTCCCACCAGAACGGTGCTCGCCTGCCACCAAGGGCTCGGAATGTCCCAAAACCTGCGGAGGAAGTTAAATCTTAGTTTCTCCATAATTTACTTTGCATTTGAATCGACTCGGAACTACTCGAATGGAAAGACACCGGCATTAATTTTCTGGGAGAAGGCAGCAGACTTATATGTTATTAGCCCTTGTTACTGACTTTGCTCACTCACGTAGGAACACGGAATTCCTCTCGTAATGAAAATTTTATAATAAATCATTTTTAATTACTTTACAAAGAAAATATCTACAAAAGCCAGAACAATTCCAGAGGTTTTGGCTTTCTGACTTGGTTGCTAGTTTCAAAATTTTACTCTCTAATTAAAAAAAAAAGAGAAAGTAACAAGACCACATTCGTTATTATCTGATCTATCACCGTTCAAAATTTTTACATTTAAGAGAACTCAATGGCGTTATTTTATAAAATTCAGATGTGCATAATCCGGTCTTAAAATCGTAAAAAAAAAATCAAAAATCGTTCGACTTACTTCGGAAAGCAAGATTCAATTGGCTCTCAGAATTCACAGGAACAATTCTTTTACAAAATTTGATGGAATCTGTACGAAACGGTCATTTATTCTTAAGAATTTCTTTTTGACAGCGTTTTTATATAAAATCTGTTAAATTCTGCACAAAACATCACGTAAGTACTTCTTAGATACATATTTGCATTAGTACAATGAAAATTAATAAATAAAAGTTTTAAAAATTCTAACTATTTGATATTAGGTAATCTGATACTTTGATTTGATATTTTGATAATTAATGTCAAATTATATATGACCATTAAAAAATAAAACATATTGGTCGTCTCAATTACATTTTAAAATTCTATAAATGTATTTACAAAGAATGTCGCTCGTTAATTATCAGCAATTATGATCGTTAATGAATGATCTTCAAAATTATGATAAACAAACTTCGAGACTAACAAATAGAATTGGGGGAATTAGAAATAATAATTTTTTACAATTTGGCGCATTCGCCAAATTTGCACTAATTAAATTTTCGATTCTAATAAATGAACCATCTGTCAGATTATATTACTATTAGTACCATTTTGTAGTTTTCACTGCGTCGTATATAATTGTTTTTGATAATTTTACTACTCTCTAGTGGCCATAGATTAATAAAGGATTCTTCACAATATGACGCATCCCCCAAATTTGTACAAATTAAATTTTTGTAACTCCAATACTCCAAACGTGACGGTTGTTACACAGTGTGATTAAAGCTCGTTTCAATATTATAAAATCACGTGAAATCGGCTGTAAGTCTGTATAATCTATTCAGGCAGCATAACTTAACTCACATAGCTAAAATTATATATGGAATTGAAACGAGATGTAGTTTCGCGTAAAACTATGCAAGACTGACGACTGACAAACATATTTATATTTTATTATTTATTACTTTATAAAATATATCCACCGAATAATTAATAGGTAAGTCAGTTTGTGTTAAACATAGTAATAAGGTGTACGCTAAATAATAATTCCTT
The DNA here is from genome assembly GCA_004193795.1 of Asbolus verrucosus. Lineage (NCBI taxonomy): Eukaryota > Metazoa > Arthropoda > Insecta > Coleoptera > Tenebrionidae > Asbolus > Asbolus verrucosus. The sequence continues at coordinate 12,423 of QDEB01104504.1, read as the reverse complement.
TGTTGGGAGAAATAAAAGTTTTAAATAATGTTGTTTATAAACAACTTAATATTTTGATGACATATTTTGACATTTAATGTCAAATTGCGAATGAATATTGGAAATATATTTTTGTACTCATAACCTCAAAATAGGTATTTTACGATTGCTTTCGACGTGTGGAAAGACGCATTTCCCGCAATGCGGTGCTTTTTGCTTTGCCAGAGAAACTGGGGGAATTGTGCTGTGGGGTTGATATAAGATGAGCTTCCTTTGCTGCTTCCTTAATTCCAGGTGGTGTCAAAGATTCTTCGGAATCGCTCATTTTTACAAAATTATAACAGAAAATTACAAAATGGTGGTACAATTTTTCAAATTTGGCATGGCGTGGCAATATAGCAACAATCTAATGCCAGATGCGAGCAGTGCTATCAACTTAGTAAATAGTAAAATACTGATAACATCAAATTATTTATTTTNNTAACTTTTTCGGGAAAAATTTTCTGAACACGTTAGGTAAATAACTATTATGTCTTTTATTCTATTCTATTGTATGAATATTCATTTTACTGCACTGCGAACTGGAAACGAACGTTTAAACATGAATAAAAATGATTACACAGTAAACCTGCTGGCAATATAAATTGTAAAAATTTCTTGCATGAGAATAAAAAACTGTATAATCCTTTAAATGTGGGATACAGAATGATAAGGTTTATTTCGAATATTAAACTAGGAACAAAAAAATGGTAGTTTTGATTTATACGATAAATTTAAACTAGAACAAAAAAGGGCGAAAATCGCCAACGTAACTGGATACGATACGATTATCTTAATTTATTCTGGAGAGATCACGAATCTATGTTAAAAATTCCATTTTGTAACTTTCGCGTGTAAATTATAAGTTCGAGTTTGATTCAGTAGTTTGTTTTGTTTTTTACAGTTTGAATATCACTGAATAATAATAAATTCATATGCAGAGTCCAGTATTTTGTAATTAATTTAATTTATATCAATAATCAATACAAAACAGCGAAATTTGGTATTTACATTAAAAATTCTGGCTCATAATTTAGTAATTATTGATAGTATAACAGATAGAGAGGTATTTATTATTATCTGTCACTAAAAATAATAAAATGTGAATTTTATTTCGTTCGAAAGATGAATCAAGATGAACTTTTTTACGGCCTTCAAAAGATTCGAATTTTTAAAGTTTGCAAGCATGTTGTTGGCCATATTGATATTGAGAATTAATTGACGGATTAGAACAGAATGTTTTGTCGACATCAAGGACGAGCAGATTTAGATTTTCACTTAAATATTTTTTAACGGCGTTATCTATTTTAAGAGTAATTTTCCGATTATTAAAATAGGATTTATTTTCGTTATCCCTTCTCGCTTCGAATGACGTTCTGAATTATCCGGTGAAATTGCGCAGCAGATCTCTGAACCACCATCAAAAATGTTTGTAAGTCGATGGGTCGATTACTTAATAACTGTCGTTCAACTCGGACGATCTTGATGACCGTAATATACGAGTTCCAACCAGTAAATTGGTAAAATTACATATTTCTGCAAGCGCGTTGATTTTCTTTAAACCGCAGAAAACGTTCAAAAACAGAATTTGCTTTAGTCAGTAGGTCACAGGAACGGGGTAATGGTTTGACTCGATTATGCATTAGCACGACTTTTGTTTGTACTAAATCCAGAAAGCGTATCCCTAATTCAGTATACGAGCCTTATGAAACTCTGGCTTATCTAAGACAGACCTCGTAGCAAGTTGTGAAGAGACATTCATCAAGTTTTAATCCGCAACCTCACTCGTTTCAGTGATCTTCTATCTTTACGCTTCACAAAATCCGCATCTCATGCAATCTACCGATACTAAATCATCAAATGAACTATGAACATTCCCAAGCGAGTCCTGATAAGGATGTGACTCGTTACCGGTAATTGCAATTGCAGGCCCATTGCTGTGAAATTACTGAAGGAATCACAGTGAATCTGATTAATTCCTCAGAAAAGTCTTATTACAGCTACTAAAGCACCTTTTCAAATAACGAAATGCTGGAGCACTATCCGGGCGGAAACGCAGCCAATAAATTAATTCCATCAAAGCATTGTATCAAGCAACATACAACGAGACTAAACAAAAACAGCAACCGTATGCTTGAATTTTTTCTTTGAAAGAAATTTTTAGCTTTCTAAATAATTTGGAAGTTTGTCAGGCTTTGCAAGATATGCGTCCGCACTCTACAACATTTATTTATTTTCTCTAGTCTACCAGAAACTATAAATCAACATAAACGAACGCGAGAAAAAACTTCTTCATAGTTTATGACATGAATTGTTGAATTCAAAAGAGAACGGTTATTTCAAATTAAGAACGGTGTCTAAAGTTTAAGATGGTTTCGCTTAAGACCATGTATGGTGAACAAACAAATTAATCGGAACTTTGGATGAAATCCAAAAAGCTCCAGAGTGCGAAATAGTGTCATTTCACAGTTTCTCTCCTATTGTACCCCATTTCCTTCTCTCTATTCTGTGAATGTGATTTATTGCCGCAAATTTAATAATTACTAATTTGTACCCATTATGACGACTGATGATGAAAAGCGGCATCATTTCTGATACTGAGAAAGCTAAATTGGAGAGACCTTTATAGTAACACGAACTATTTGCAACTAACAACTGCTTTATCTCTTTTGACGTTATAAGTCTAGACATGTATGCAAAAACAATTTCAAAGTTTTCGTTTGAAGAATATTTTATTCCTTCGAGAATGCTTTCGACAGAAAAGGCAAACTTGATAATACGTTTTATATAACTTCCTTGAAATCTTATTAGACATATTTTGGTGCAAAATCTTTAATTTATTAATTAACTGAATTGGAATTTGTTGACGTGAACAATTAACGAAATTTGAAGTGGTTCGCTAATCTCATTCGGTTGCGGAAAATTTAAACAGAAGAAGCAATCAATGGCTGAAGGCATGAATCCGCAATGAGCCTAAGAATTTATTAAGCATCCGAAACGAAAGGAAACGAAAAAAATTGTCATTTTTACAGTATCAGTTTCTCTGAGCAGCGCAAAAACTTCAAAACTGTTTCTAAGTTGGCCAACCATTTGAATTAAGTCGTGAAGTTTATATTCTGTCCACATCTCCATAATGACATAAATCATGAATATAAACTTGTCGCATTTTGCGCAAATAGTTAACACACGTTGATTCACAACAGCTTCAGTACACTAAGTTTAAACAATTTTTTAAATTTAAATCTTGAAATTACGCGAAATGATTCTGTTGTGCATATTAGCGTATTACGAATTAAGTACCATCTGGTTCTAATTACTTCAATATTTCAAAGACATATTTTAATGAGAACATTTTCTTGAATTGAAATAAGTTTTAACCGAGAAGGAAAAATCTTATTAATGCAAGTTTAAAAATTGAGAAACAAAGGATACTAAGTAATAAAATCAGATTTTAAAGAATCGAGGTGTTACAGATATTCTTCATGAAATAAATTATCAGCCGAGGCTGATGAAAGAAAGAACTACGTTTATTAAACCACAAATTTTCCAAATTATGTGGTGCTCATTGAAAAATTCTATTCGTATTTGTATACAATAACGGGTAATGTTGAAATCCACGCAAATGGAAATATTTGAAAAATTAATTAAGCCAATTCCAAAAAGCAAACATTGCAGTTTCGCTACGTTGATACATGATTGCGTTAAAAATATTTTAAACGAGAATAATTTTTGAATAACACCAAATAGATACAAATAGGATTGTCGCATAAAACTGTAATCAAATCAAAATTAAAAAAAAAAAAAATGTATTTGCGTTTCGCCACCTATGCCATTTATTAACTTTCATGTATGTTGAATTATTTCCACCTGAATACATCATTAAATTCATAAAAAATATTTTGTTCGAAAATATCAAAAATTCATATAGTGCCAAGTAAAAAATAAAAGTTAATAACACTTTTGATTTATATGGAGATATTGTGTAAACTTGATCACAGTTTGATTAAGATGATGGTAACCATGTCCATGTTTCATTTGTAAACAAATACCTAAAATTTGTAGCTGAAATGCATTGTTTAATACATTTAAATTTAAAAATATTTCCCAATTTTTCAGCTGTATAAAATTAAAAAAACTTGTATAATATTGAATTCATAAAATCGCATGTAGTAAGTTTAATAACTTAAAGCCCACATTCCAAACCAATTTCGCTAAATATGAACATTAGAAACATAATGAGCAATTACATTCGTCACTAACCGCTTGGAAAATTGATGTGGGTATGTAAATGACACTTTCTGTTGGTTCTTAAAACATCTTATGTCATTATGGTTGTGGGTGAAGTTAAGACAAAATTAGAAAAGTCGTTGTTATTTAGATACGAATTTATAATTATTTTGTAATTTCAAGTTTGGTAAAATAGTAATGTTTCTTCTCTCAGTTTATTTTAACACCTTCAAGATGTGCCCAAGGTGTTGACGTAAAACAAATAGAGAGTGTTGACATGTGTCTTAATTGTTGTATTTTAGCTCCAACGTTTGTTTGATGCCAAATGTGTTTACACTGCGTAGGTGCTTGAGAAGGTTGAACCGAATTTCATGAAACGTCGACAATTTATTGTATTTTTAATTACTTTGTCAATTAATTAAAATGACAATGTTTACTCAATCCATTACAGAAGTCAAAAGTGCTTCTCGCTAGGGCTCGTGTGCTAAAAGAGCCAAGTGTGATCACACTTTTTTTGATAGTTGAATTTTTTGGTAAATTGTTTCTTTTTTCATCGTGAAAGATGTAGGTATTTTATATGAGAGTTACATTTACTATAAAAATTTTTATGAAGAACTGACTGGAACAATTTATCATTTCTCGATTGGGCCATAACAAGGAAATAAAAGATATCTCATATTAAATTCTGGCTATGATGTATAATCTTTCTTTTACTTTACAATGAACAGAAAAGTTAGATTTTCTTTGTATTGAAAACCTGAATTGGGTCAATTTTCTTGTTATTAAGCTTGACATGTTGTATAAACTTCGATCATTATTATCATCTGACAACATTTTCACAATACTATTTTCATTTCAGTGGACGTGGAGCGTATAGTATTTCTAAAGCTTTTACCACGAAGTTTCAATATCTACTAAATTTAACGTAAGAACTATATAATTGGGAGTATAATGAAAACAACGTTGTTACACAGCAAATTGTTCATATAATCAATGATTCTTGAATGGATCGACTTAGTTTAAAATATTTCTCTTATTATTTTGGAAATCTCCGTTAAAATTTTCCGATATTTTTTCCCATTAACTTTAAATTCAATAAAATTTTTATTTTACCAAAATGTGAGCTTAGCACGTAAATACATTAGGACCACTTTTAGTGTTGACATGTTCATGCGCCTTAACACTTTCCATTATTTTCGATGTAGACGAAGTATTCGGCGTCGGCCACTTTAATAAATCATTAATTTTGTGGAAGGTTTTTCCACGAATTCATTAAAAAAAAAAACCTCTGCTACGACAATGAGTTTTACACGTTTTTGTAATTAATCAAATTTTGAATTTCACATACTGGAAGGAAATAAATTTGAGAAATAAACAGAGGGAAATTCAGTTTGAAATTAAATATTTCGTTTAACTAATGAAAAGCATGGTTTGCACTTGCAATAAAGGCTTTTAATTTTAAAAGCGACGTATTAAAATATTTGAGCAGCCCCTTATTACGGTGCTTACAAAAACACAGCTTAATTAAGTTTGGCGAGTTTTTACATTTTTAATTTATGGCTCAGATACAGTCGTATTAAATTCAACATTCTGGAATTATACAATTTTTCGATGAAAGAAAGTCTCGGCAGTCATTAAACATAATAAATTTACCTTGCTTCCGTGGAGGTAATTAATTGCCAATGTAAGAAACGTCGAAAAAGGAATTTTTTGTTACACCTTTATTCTGAAATAAGTGAGTAGGGTTGTGATAACAGATAGCGGTGTTTCAGTCTGAAACGACGAGGACTAGATGCGAAGTAGATAAGTCACATTTCTTGGTTCAAGATATGGGGGTTTATCTCACCCGTTTGAAGATCCCTTGCCCACATGACATGGTAAATTACGTTCGACCGAAGTATCGTTAATATTCAATGGAGGCCGCGTAATTTTCCCTAAAGCTATTCCGAAATTTAATTTTCAAATTGCCCTCGAAATGAAACGTAAAATTTTCCACCGAAATGGATTTTATATCTCGTAATTTTCTCAATGCACGTCGATACCTCAAGGAGCCCATAAATTATTTATCATATTGTTAATAAAAACAATTTCCGAAATGTAATTTGTGTTTACCAAATAAAAGGCATTGCTGCCATCTTATTAGAAAAGTTTGGGGATTTGCCGTGCAAGCCTTAATTACACGGAAGCTTTCAATCGAACCATAAATATTGATTAGGTGCTGGGGAAGAGTGCATAAAACGGTTACAGAAGTTGAACCGATGGCCTAAATGACATGTATTATTAATGAGACGCACATTTTAAAAGGCACAAAGAGCTTTCGAGTGCGCTCTGTTTACAAAATCATAAAATCATGCCGTGAACTCGAAATTGGTTTTAAAAATTGATGCTAAGTAAATATTCACAATATCTTAATTTCCTGCCTTCTATCAAATAACATCATTTTTAATCGTAACAACCTGAACACTGTTACTCTTCTTCATTACGCCGACTCTATATTTAACATCCTTTGAAATTCTATATTAATAACATACCTAGCAAATGTAAACATAATAAATCTGTCATGGAGTTGTGTTCTTTAAACACAATAGATATAGACGTCAGCGCCAGTTGCAGACGTTTAAAACCAGACGAAATAAACCGAGGGTATGGATGCAAAGAGCTTAGAATTAATGGCTTCATCAATCTTCTTGTCTCGATAATAGACAATTTTATTCCGGCTCTGCTGGTTATAAAATAAAATAATAAGTGGGGGGCGCAAAATAAATTTGACATCAATTCAATTGGTATCCAAGAAGACAAATACTGACAAGACCACCGCCAACAACGAATCAAACACTGTCTTATTTAATTTCCATTGCGTTGCCTATCAAAATTCCTAAATTCAACACCATTTCTTACACTTTAAACCAAAATAAAATAAATTATGAGAAACTCGAGGCAAACTTGCAAAAAGTTTCATTTTTCCAGCCGAATATATCACAGGTGAAAATATATGTGGGATCGTATTTTAATTCTTGCTAATATGACAACGACCATTTCATATTTAATTATTACAAATAGATAGGTGAACATGATGGATAGGCGCTGTAAATCAGTATCAGTGCCAAATGGAATCCTCTCAATCATGCATTAATTGCCAGTCAGTACGCGAATTGTTGGCCCGTTTTAAATCTTAATTTGCGTGACGAAATGAATTCGTCATTTGGTCATTTTTTCTTTTGGCAAAATTTGTTTCGTTTGTTCATCCAAGAGCGACGCATTATTATTAATTAATAAATGTTTGTAGAACTCTTATTATTGCGTCATCTGCCCCAGAGGCTCCACTAATTATACATTATAAAATTACTTAATCTTCTTGTTGAGGATAAAATTAACTTTGCTGCACCGAAAATTGCACAAATTGTGATTAAAAAAAAGGAACCAAACGTTCTTCTAATTAAAAATCTTAATTGAGGTAAAAAAATCACTTTTGTACAAATTTATTCCACGAGTAATAATTTGGTTAAGACCAACGTCAAAATGAAGATTAATAATTAGTGGAATTAACCTAATTTATATGCGACTCCGCTAGGTTGGAAAACGACGTTAATTTGAACAAAAACATGCAACGGAACAATCTGCAATGTTCTGAAAATTAAAATACTTTATCGCCATAATAAACTCAATTTCGATAAGCACTAAAGCGCTTTCATTTTTGTTATCATTTAACATATAATTTTACAAAATAAGTTAAGTTAAATAATTTTTTTCTATAAACTGGGGCCATTTTCATGGCATTTAGACAGCCAGGATACAATTAAAACAAATCCAATCAAATTAAAATGCAATTAGACACAACGCTGCCAATTTATCGACTTAATCAATCGACAAATTAGTGGCTGGATATTGCCGTATCACCTCATTTAACCCTGCTATTAACAGTGCTTTAAAAAAACTGTCACGTTTTGGATTCCATGATGTAATTTGACAATAAAGCCGATAAAAACTGTCTTTCAAAATTTACTGCCATCAACTGATATCGCTTGGAAAACTATTTTGCAGTGTCACTTTTTTCAATTTTAACGACAATAACAGAGCTACAAAATCACATTTAAGTTAAATTTATTGTCACATTTTGCTGTCAGTGAAGCCGGCACTTAGTAAACAAAGATATATTTATTTTTAAAGCCAACGAATGAGGAAATCTGCAACTTGGCAGTTCGATCCCGATTCAAATAAAACAAATTGCTAGTTTTGAAAGTGGTACGTAAAAAATAGCAATTTTTAAAATGCGAAGGCTCCAGGCACAATAAAATAAAAATGCTTTCAAAACTATGTCGTTAAATGTATAAATGAGATATTTCAAAGCAACGTTTGTATGCGCCTAGCAAATTTCATTTGTTACGTTAAAAAATAAGGGAAAGAAAGAGAATGGCCTCGTTTCATTACTACTCGGTGGAGTAAGGAAATCTGGCTGAATAAAGAAAAAAAATTTGAAACAACGAAACTTTGCTTTTATTTCCAACATCCATTTAGAAATAGCTCTTTAGAGATTGACCTATTCATGCAGTCTATTTAGGGTAACATAAAAGTTTAAACAAACATGTCTGCATGGAGGTGAAACTTGGAAACTAGATTTCTTAGGTTAAAATGCGAACAAAACCAGCCTCATTAAGAAGTTTCTGTCTAATAAGCGCTTAATTCCTAAATTTTTAATTTCGAGCTGTGCTCCATACTTAATTGTAATATTTGAGGTAAATTATAAATGAAAATACGTTCAAACATAAGTTCTGGAAATTACAATAATGGCTGTGAATTATTAGGGATGTGGAGATTTACATTCAAATAATGCTTCGGTGAACATATGGTGACAAAAGGGATCCTCTCCAGCAAACTATTAATCAGAATAATTCAATTTAGGTAAAATTTTGTAATGAAGCTACTCTCCAAATTTACCTTTCAAGCATAAGGGCGAAGGATAACTTCCTGTTAACGCTATCCAATCAATAACTATAAACTTGTAATTATAATAAGTATGATAGAAAATCGAACGAAGGCTATCATAAATTGCGCGCGATAATGTATCTGCAGGGTCATAATTTAGCCAATTTTGTTGTGTCAGAGACATTCGAACTGCTACGATACAGGGTGAAAGCAAGAATGTGCGGATTAGTTTGAGGGCGAAATTATGTGATTAAGCTCATGCTGAAAACTCACTCTTTGATGGTGTGTTTGCAGATTTGTGTATGAATATTAATTATTATTAGTGAAGCGGATGAGCTTACAGCTCCGTATTTAATTGCCTGCACTCCGTTTTCGACTGAGTTTCTCCGGTTGTTGAGGCTATCGATTGTTAGTTATAAATGGCACAATTCTATTGAAAACTTATCTTAATCTAACTCCATCAACTTACCGATGAGTTTGCTTTTTTCAATTAAGCGACCATCACCCACGATTGCGGTAAATTTGCCAATTTCGCTAGCTGTCATAATGAGCTATAAATTAATTAGATCATATAAAGACCACGCTCCACATAATTTAGAACTACTCAGGTAAAGCTCAATTATTGCCAGGTAAATTAATGGTGTCACTAATTAACTGAAGGGCAAAATTATAACCATTACACTGAGAATACTCATCAGTTACAGATGAACAACTGTACACCATCCACACGAGAATTTTGAGCACGTTCGCTACCCTTGTGTCCTGTTGAGTTATTTTCATGTCCCTTTCGGGTAATTATTATGGTAATGCCTTAATTATCAATGGAATTTCGGTTGATCACCTGAAACCGCCCTCTCATTGTGTAGAGTGAATGCACTGCTTGGCTCTGATTTCTAAAAAAGATTGATGCGGAACCTCCCATAGGAAGTAATGTAAGATATTGCATTTGGCTGCCAACACCAGGCCGCTCCCTAGTGTACTTAATCAACGGTTAACAAAGTTTTTTGCTCCACGTCATGGTTCCTCCATAATTATAAACAACGCAGTCCTCCTTGATCTATTTCTATTCGAAATAGCTAACAGAGGTCTTAAATTACATTAATTTCTCCGATCTGGATGCAGGTGTCCACTTCGAAATAATTTCAGAGTTACGTGTATACAGCTTCACGGTGGATAGAGGGGCTCTAAGACATGTAATTAATATTTCCATATTTTCCTTTTGTTTAACTCCGCAATTAGTAGATGACAAATGACAAAAGCTTTTGGTTCCGTATAATTTAAATTAGAAAATATTTTCGTTAAATCGTTCACCACAACAGAATGTTAAGTTGTTTCGTTGCCATCATTCAGCATCAACACCGTTTAAAATAGCCGATTTGGACAAGTCGAGTTGAATGGGCACACCGGAAATAAGAGAAAGTCCATGTTAACAAAATCGGTTTTCTTAAGGCGAAGCAAAAATCTTTTCATAATATACATCAGGACCCACGGTGGACATTTTTCATTCGTTCAATTTATTATGTGTGAATACGTATTTTCGAATTTTCGAACAATTTGCTAAATTATCGAAACGATTGTGGTCACAACCAAACATGTTATAATAAATTGTTGTTTTATTGCGAGGTTATTATTCATATATTTATAGTAAACACGACTGGTCATTATTTAAGTGATTATATTTATTATTCAAATGATTAATTTCTCAAATAAAACAGTCTGTTTGTGGTTGGGTTTACCCAAGTCGTAAAATGGATGGGGCGGGGCTTAATTCTAGATCACGTGAGATCCACTTCTTATAGTGCGCCAGTCCTAGATTATATTTTTTAAGAGTTATAACTGGTTTTGTGATTTCTGCAATTCTGTACTAAGAAATCGCCAAGAGACATGAAGGCCAAGAAAACATGAAAACACACTGCCGTCCATTTTAATAATTTTCGTGTCGCTCCTTATTTCTTGTTTCATTAAAACAACATGGCTCAAAAGGGATTGAAGACAACATCTAGGAAGTTGTGGCCATTTGTACCAACAAACTTCATTTACTGAAGCGGCGAAACTTTATTGTCTAAAGGATTTCACCACTTTACTTAAAACAATAATTACTCTTTTTACAACGGTTCGCAAAAAGTTTGCTTAATCTGACGTGAGCGGCATTTTTCAACTGGATATGAGCCGATTCAAGTTGTTATTCGGTACGCTCTATTTAATCCGCTCCTGATTTTACCAAAAAGCAGCAGACGTGCGTAACAAAAGAATAAAAAATACCAGTCTTAAAAACACATCGTACTGTCTTTCGCTGAGGTGATATCCATTAAATCTAACGCATTACTACTCTCGCTAACACAGCTTTATAAAGTTCGGTGCAATATTTTAGAGAGAATCCGTCCAATTTTTTCTTCGGATTGATCTTACATGCGAACATGTAGGTCCACGGTGTGCGGGTTTTACTTTTTAAATAACGCCATAAATAAAAGTCTGTCGTTTTTAAATCTTAATAATGTAACAGACAGCTCAAATTGAAAAATTGTTAAATTACGAGCGACAGAGAATATGATACTACATCAACAGTGTCGGTGGCTTCATTTCGTTTACCAATATTATTTATGGCTTATTATTTACATAATCTTTTACAGAATTATTGGATTTTCTTCAACAAAATGACATATTGATTTACCACTTTGCAATACTTGCACCAGCTGTAGCATTGACTATATTTTTGAAAGTTTCATATACTTTGCTTTAATTTGATATTCCACAGGGAAAATGCTTTCACAAGTTGAATTATGTGAATACATATTTTTGGACTTAACTACTACAATTACTTTTTTGGTCCATTAATTTTATATTTATTGAGGTATACAATTTCTATTATAAAGAGTGTGTTGTAAAATGTTGACTATTTTCAGCTAAAACTGTTACTAGAGCATATTTATTTGTCAGATATACCGGTTGACTTTATATCATGCTCAAGCGCATCCTCTCCAGAGAAATTGGTTTAATTTTTCACAAGCTGACGTGGCTAATGCACTATCACGTCTCGGACTATTTGCATAGAACTGTCAAGAAGTAGGTGACGCTTAGCAGTTTTACTACACTTTTGAGTATAATTTCAAAATAACATCTACTATAAAGTTTGCCCTTAGATAGCTTGATTGAACTTCTGTCAAAAGACAGACCTTGCGTTGACAGTGGTAAATTTTTTTCAGTTATTCTTTATGGACTCCACTCCTCGTGGAGCTTTTACAAACATTTCTTTCA
>QDEB01104491.1:0-17912 GCA_004193795.1 Asbolus verrucosus | reverse complement strand
AATTTTTAATTTCAAGATGTGGGGGTATGTGAATTATTCCGTTTTCACGGCATGTCAAATTTGTCAATTATCAAGTTCAAGTCGTCTGCTTCTGTAGATTTTGTGCCCTTCTTGGCCTCCTCCACATGCCAGGAGGCCTGTTTCACCCAAATGTTTCACTTTTACACATTTTAAAAGCACCAAGTAATGGAACGATTGAACTAGATAAATTTTACAATATTTGTCTGTCATTCATAAAACAAAAGAATACCTTCATTTGAAATGCAGGCTACCTACTCGTAATACTCGATTTTCGTGATGATGTTNNTAGAGAAGACCATTATAGCTTCGGCACCTTAAATCTCTCACCGAGGCTCGGGATTTAATCTTGGTGTCTCAGCTATGATAGTCGTCTTCTGTACGTTGGTTTATAATATACTATTGTTGTTTTTGTTTGTGAATTATTCTGTTCTTTTGTATTTGTTTTTCAAATTTTTACTATCAAGTCTTAAAGAAGCTATAGTTTTCATACATATTAAAATCAAATTGAAGCAATGTAAATTAAGGTGATACACATTTATCATACTCATATGTACATGTATGTAAATAAATAAACTATTGAAAGAATATTTGTTGTGAATTACTTGGTCTTCTTAAAATTCTTAAAATAGGACAAATTTCTTAATGCGTTGATGGATTTTTGTGAATATTATTTTAATTCCTGCTCTTATGGCTTATAGTAATGTGTTATTATAATCATGTAAAAGTGAAGATTATTACTTTTTATTTAGGTATCAGAAAGTACCAATTTATTTATTTATTTTTACATTGCTAATTATGTAAAATGTAGGAGTATGTTTAAAAATATTTCTGCTATAATTTTAATTTCAGTGTGCCTCTTTCGGTTAATTATGGGCACATTTATACGAGTTAAAATCGCTTCAAGCTCCATATTTAGGTAAATGTACGCAGAGACCTCTTACGGTGTTTATCTAAACTTACCGTAAAAATGTGGTAAATAATCTATATGGTAAAATGTGTCCGGGTGTTACCTCATATTTTGTGTTGTTACGCAATTCATTAATTTGTCAAAATCTGTTGGAGATACAATTCCATCTAAAACATTTTTAAGAGAAGTGCAATGGTTTGCAATGGTTTTCTCACATTTAATTTTAAAAAGTTATTGATAGATGTATACCGTTAATAATTAAGTATGTTTCGTGTTTATAAAAACTAGTCATCATAATTCGTTTTTGTCGCTAAAAATAATTGTAAAAATTAAATTTTTTTGCCATCTGTTAAAATAAAGTGTAAAAGAATTTTTCTTAGCAAAAAGATTTTTTCATTTAAAGTTGAACTGTAATGCATCTTCGTTCGGTGCAGATTTTGCCATCAAATGTACCATTGAGAGAGATCTAATCTTTCAAAAGCTGAAAGATATTTTAAAAAAGATAACTCTTTGTAATCTTCATAATTTTTATGGTTGAAAGTAGTATTAGCCACTCAATATATTTTTTTAATGTTTTCATTTAAATATTGTTAATTATTTATCTTAACTTTTCTTTTCCCTATGCATTTTTTTCTGATATATCGGGGGTCTTTTCGAAAATTGAAATAGTTCTTTAATTAAATATTCTATCCGTTTTTAGCGCACTAGTACTTATTTGCGCTATATTGGTTTTAATTGATTCGTTTTCTCTAAAATGATTTTAGGTCATTGAAGTTGTACTATCAGAAGTGGATTCTTTGCGACAAATCACGTTGAGGCTAGGCTAGAGACGCATTATGTCTCTATAGGGGTGTACCTCTTCATCCGGTTTTTCAGAATACACGATTAAATAACATAAAAATGAAGCTTTCACTTCATTCTTTCTTTTTTTTCTGTACATAATTAAAATTGCAGAATATACAATTATTTCAGCATATAGAAAGATATTTTTACAATCTCTGTTCTAGTTTAATTTTGTTTTTAAGTATGATGGGATGCAATTCTATTTCGTAATTTTAATAAATTGTAGAAAAATAAAAACAAATTGTGTTTGTCCTAAAGGGGAAATGGAAGCAATATTAAAACAAAAAAATCTCTCTCTCTCTCTCTCTCTATATATATATATATTGAGATAACCTTGTCCTAAAATATCAATGCACTCACATTTGCCATAGTGATGCATAAAGTTCACAGATGCATGAACTGAAGCTCTGGCATTTTTATTATCTGAATTACGTATGTTCGTTTTAGGTTCGAAGGGTTAAGCACATGCCCTTGATTTTTTTTATAGCGTGTTCGATTTAATCTAAATACGTACGTTCTTAATGTTATCGCACATTTATCAAAAAAAAAGCAATTTTACAAAACTAACTTCATTCTGGAGTTTCTGACTAGTATCTGACTATAATAATTTGTATTCCAAAATTTGTTTGGTCGATTTAGTTCGACGTATGATATAAATGAAACCATAAAGGTAATTTAGAAAAATATACATCTAGTTATGGAAGAAGACGCTTAGATTTTGAACATTTTATTTTTTTTCGACACTGACACACTTTTCCCATCGTTTGTTCAATTGCGCCATTCCGTCCGAAAAATATTCTTTTGGAAGGTTTGCAAATATTTGTCAATAGCATACCTCGGAGAAGTCGCTAGGTGCTAAAATTAAGGTTATGAGATGGAATTCATTGAAGCCGCAGTCGTTGATTATCTGATCAATCTGAGTACTTTATAGATCTTGCAATCTTCTGTCTGTGAGAATGTGGATGCTTTCCTTCCAGCACCAATTTCAAGTTTTGAATTGTTTTGCTATACTCCTCTGCGATGATAGTATATATTCAATTTTTGGTATATAGTCAATCGGCCATATTCCATTATCTCAAAAAATGGTTGGCATCAGTTTTTTTCCAAATGATTGAATTTTGGCTTTCTTCGATAATTCAACGCGCAAACGTCTTCTTCATGCCCAAATCATCATCAGTTTTTCAAACATTCATTTCGGATAAAGAGAGCAATAACGGAGACTTTCACTTGTCGATTTGTAAGTACCAAATTTTCAACTTCTTATCAAATAAGTACTTACAGATCGACGAGTGAAAGTCTTCGTTATCAGAAAATATCAATTTTATTTTCTCAACTGATAGACCAGACTTTAAATCATCTTGATGTGGATTCTCTGCTTCACCAAAATTGTTTACACCAAAATTTAAATTTAAAATAACTTGATGTATCTTGCCCATACACGGCAATCATTTTTTCGTGTATCGTTTTAGGACCATTGGCCTCTTTTGTCAAAAATTTTATTACACTGCGTTGTACTAGTTTCGTATCGTTCATTTTTTAATTAATAATTATTTACCAAATCTTGAATAATAGAATTGGAAAGAAACTTGACCTGTGAACTTACAAATGTCACATCTGTTTGACCCCAAAAAGCTGTAATCGTTTCATAGCTAAGTAGGTAATATTCTAAATTATCCTCGCATTTCAAACTTAACATTTTCAGACTAGTTGCACTTTGAATACAATCTGTTTTGTTTGTTGGTTTTGTTTTAATATTTATGTTTTTTATATCTTTATTTTTTAATTTTTTACAAGGTTGTTTTTTCATTATAGTAGATTGTGGTTCTTAAATTAATTTTATGGTTCTATTTATCTATTTGCTTAACTAATTTTACAAATATAATATAACTGTAGCTGAGTCTGTCCAGAACTGTGTTAGAATCTGTTGTAATAATAAAATCGTCAAGAACCAAATTAGTGGCAGTTTTGTTTTTGAGTCTTATAATTTTATTACAGATCCATTATTAGATTGCCCTTATTTTCTTAGAAGTGAGAATGAAATAAAAGGCAATATGTGTTTTTTATTACGTAATAAATTGAGATAATGTCTGGTTGTAACTTTTCCCAAAAATTGATTTTGTTTGATGCACTATATTCGTTACCTTTTATATAGAAATTATTTTTAGTGAAACAGAGCCTGAATTTGTGGATCATAAATTGTAAGTTTCACGTTAAACGATGTCACAAATATTTGGGGTGAAATTGGAAATATGCTGCATATTACATGAAAGGTTTCATTAAATATTCATTTTATGTGTGCATATTTTGAATTTTCTACATTTTTCATGAACAATAATTTTGTGTTTTAGTCAGAGATCACTGCATATAAACTTGTTTGTTTGCATTGCGTTGCGAATGAATATCTTTTTTCTAGTTTTTGTTTTCAAATTTATTCATAATAGTTGAAATGGAGAGCCAAAACGATTTGTTTCCACATTTTGTCGTTTATTAAACATTGTAATATGTGTTTAGTGTCAGTATTTGAATGTATAAAATACAATTTTCAGTATATATTTTACAAACGATTTTTGTTTTTAGAAAGATATATGGGTAGATAAGCAAATATAAAAAATATAAAAAATATAAAAAAAGAAAAAGAAAATTAATTGTAAACTGCAGTACTAATAAGTAACAAGTAAATTGCAATTTCTAACATTGAATTTTAGTAGTTGTTTTATTTAAACTTTGCAAAATTTATTTTCAAAAATGGTTGTTCAGTTGGATTCTGTTTTGTTGTAATTTTTAATATAAATGCAAACATCTACCTTTGAATGATGCACTAAATTATTCGTTTGCATTATTTTCATATCACTGTTTTTGTCGAATTTGACCCAAGCGTATCCAGAGTACAGGATTTACATATAAATATTAACTTCATAGTTTATAATAGCTTTTCTAACAGCTTTAAATATGATAAAGAATAGGAAATTTTACAGTCTTTAAATTTTCAGTTAAAAATGGAAAATTTTTCGTCTTAATCAGTGAAAAATTAAATAAGTTTAGTCAACAAATGTTGAATATAGAATAATAGTTTGGAAATTATATATACACAGGTGTCTCAAACTGTTTATTCCAAGTTCTATTTGACTGACTTTTTTAAATACTAAGCCGAAACAAAAACTAAATATTAACATTGTTCCAGTTTAGGGGTTTTCATTTTTCTAAATTGAAGTATACCTAAAGGTATAACATTATAACATGTCTGTGTGGTTCGATTTATAAAATTTCCAAATTTTCCAAATTTTGAAGTTGAGCCTTTATGATGTTTATTACATATTTTTTCCTTGATTAGACAGAGTTTTTAAGCAAGAAAGTCAATTATTTTTTTGGAGTTTCATTAAAGAAATACAGACATTCAGACTAGTTGGATGATTGTTAGTTTATATTTCCAAAATTTTGGAGTGTTATTATATAATTAATTACGTGTTTCCAAATTTACATATTTTTATTGAATTGTTTCATTTTGTGTATATTTTATGTACAAGTTGTAGTTAAAAAGGTTCAGTTTGCCCCCCATGTTGCATTATGTGAAGTGTCCCAGTTTGGCTTATGTTGAAATGTATATAAATTATGTATTAGTTAAATCGAAAAAAATGTGAAATTTGAATATATGGACGGAATGTATAATTTTGTTGTTCAAACTTTTAAATTCATTCATAGACATTATTTTCTCATGTGGGCTTTTCTTTGTTGTTCTTGTTCTTCAAGTTAACCACTGTTTAATGTGTTACATCTAATTATCGGGGTTCAATGCCTTGTGCACAACAGAATGAGATTTTTTTGATAGAAATAGAATTCCTGAAACAATAGACATTAGTTATAGACTAATACGGTAAAATATATGTCTTACTGATCAATAGTGGGAGCTCTTTTCATGCCATTTAATGTTCCCAAGTAATTAACTAATTGTGTAGCGTCTGTTGCTGCAAATTTGCTATTTGGAATTGATGACCAATTTTTAACAATTGTTTAAACGATGTTTTATTGAGTTATTTAATGAAATCATTTGTATTGCGCAAATTATAAATTTATTATTAATTTTATACAAAATATGATATGAAAGTCATTTTGTGACATGGCATTATACAGTTGAAGCTATATTTTGAGGTAAAATACGATGTGTTACTATGCTGCATTTTTGAGATAACGACGTCATCAGAATTTTCGAAAATTGTGTTAAAGGGAAGTTTTCGTATCAATCGAATCATCGTAGCTGTTTAAAATGATATCCATTCACAGTTTGAGAAGTTGGGAAATAATGGCAAAACATTTTGCAAAGTTTCTGGTACTATTAACTTTTATCTATTGATTCGTTTTTTTATTTTTCTACATTATTTACAATCTATTTACAAAAAAAGTGTAATAAAAAGTGAATGGATATTATTTTGAACATCTACAATGGTTAAGTACTTTTTCCATCATTGTTTTTATGTTTTAGATGTGCAGCAAAAAGCTTTTTTTTTATTTAATATTTCGAAAATTATGCGCAGTAACACATTTCATTTTATATAAAAATATAGCTTCCACTGCATAACATCATGTTACAAATGAATTTTTACATCATATCAAATATGATTTATTTTAGTTTTAAATACACTGTATAACATTTTGTTTCGTATGCCTTTTTTTGTATAATAGATATAATTATAAATTGTAAACTTTCTTTCGTTCTTTAAAGGTATAAATAAAGATACAAAAATGATGCTTTTGGTCAAAGTCAAAAATTCTCAAATATAAATAATGAAGCAACTGCACCGGTAGGAGATTTCGGAGAATTAAATTTGAGTAAAAGAAAGCTTTGATTTAATTTTGTATCTTCGGAAAGCTTCTTTTATATGGATTTAAATCGATATCTTTTACGGATTATTTTCGAGGAAATGGTTTAGGGAATTGATTCGTGTGTGTCATCAGTTAGATTTATTTTGAGCTGGTTATTTGCAGTCGTTAATAAAAATTGGTTAAAATAAAATGCGCATCCAGGAAGGCCCTAACATAGCGGCGCAACAGGTCTATTTGGGGGTATACAGACCTAGATGGCGTCGTCCTGTCTGTCGTGTAACTTGACCGAGCCTTTGTGAGGAGTTACAAAATCTAAAAGTACAAGAACATTTTCTTTATAGATGTGAATTTGAGTGACAAGAGGCAGACGCTTGCGCGGTTGTTGCATCTTGTAACCAGGTGGCGCGCTCGCGAATCCCTGCATCCTGGAGCCACCCCCGCAACAACCTATACGCTAGTTCTCTGCCGGCTTTGCAATCGCTCGGACGTGCCACCCCCAATAACCAGACGCGTTCAAATCACGCTCACGAACAGCAATTGCAATAAGAACTTTTTCCTTCAGGAGGATGAATTTTTCTTTAAGAGTAATAATTCTTGTAAAATATTTGGGAGGGTTTCAACAACTTTAATGAGACTTTTTCGCTACATTGTGTCTATGTTAAATGTGTAATATGTAAACTATGGTTGTTTCGATTAGGCATAGTATGAACATTTCTTTGTTGTTGTCGTTGTTGTTGTTACTGTTGGATTTGATGGTCGCGCAAAATGTTCCTCTCAGTTTGGACATTCAAACCAATATTAGACATAGCAGATCCAGGACGCGTCTTTTAAGAGGAAGACGTCATGGCGATGAAAGTCGTGAAGATTTAAGTTCTGATAATGTTTTAGAGCTTCCTTCAATTAATGATAAGGAATTTGTAACGGAGGATTCGTTTTTTAGTGACAATATAAGTATATCTACAAAAAGCAAAGTAAATTTTTCTGTTGGCGCTACTCCTCTTCAGTCGTACCAATTAACGAATGGAACTAGAACGAGTGACGGTGCTAAATCTAGTGGCAGGAAAGTGACGGTTGGTTCGAATTTTGGGTTGCATGGGAATAACAGTTGGCAACATGTGGATAAAAGCATGCTGTTTATGGGAGAACGGGCGCTTAATCAAATCGATAATAAAAAGAAAAATAAAACTGTGAATGGTAAAGAAAAAGATTCAAAAAAATTGAGCTCAGGAGACTCGCCAGGGCACGACATAAACGAACCGGTAGTGCATGGCTCATTCGTCGAGGGGGATTTTGAAGAAGAGGTGGAAATATCATCGGAAAAGGCAGCCACTGAAAGTGCCCGTAGCGGCCACGTAGACATCGTTACTCGTTTTTTACGCATCGTGGAATCCCAGCATTTGTTGGGAGAAAACTGTACGGCCGGCACCGACTTGAATTTAGGTGAAGGAGTTGTAGATCGTTATGCCCAAGAAAGATTCCGCGTCGAAGCGGATGTGGCTGTAAATCGGGCTAATATGTTGACTCGTCTATGGAAATATGCCGATCCAGAAGTTGTTATGTCGGAGTATTTATTGCACGCTTCCGTCTTTTCTATGGTCGAGTTTGATAATGACATCTTCGCCGCGGGAAATTGTTACGACAAGTATCAGTACAAAGACTATTGGCTGTTTTGTCCATATGCTTATCGTCTACCCGAGGGAACCATTCTTGTCAAAGATTTAGCTGTCGAATACAAATATCTCAGCAATACATCTGAATGGTTCTACATTGCCAGAAAAAATGCAGAAAACGTCATCAGAAACTACAATCAATTTAGCAGAGGTAAGTCGTCACTTTTTATCAACAACTATAACTGTCAAGTTATATCCCAGTTGAAGTGGGACAAATTATCTTATTAGAACAACCACTCAATTCTCCCAGGTGTACTTACGTTTGCGACGGTAATCAACTTGTTCTTATCCCGGCTTCAGATAAACACTATTCATTTACAACAACAAACAAATAATCTTAGTTGCCGTCTCTGATATCACATAATGACTTCTGATGACTTATCAAAAGATTTGACCTGATGTCGTTCAGTTGTCCGGAGATCAATATAAGGACCGGCTTACTATGAGTTACAGCTACGTCATACTTGGCTTTTAATGTAGTTGACACGATATTATTATATTTTGGTCAGTTTGCTACAGATAATATTATATCGGTATTCTGAATAGCTGATCCGTCGTTATTACCAATTTTTTTTTCAAATATCTTTACATATCTAACAGAGATATAAAATTCTCGTCTAATATTTAACCATATTTGTAATAAATGGACATTAAAATTTTTTTTTCAATAAAACTTTCTAGGTGTATCTATTTTAAGAGAAAATTAGATTGGCGCTCGCCGACAATAAAGTTATCGGGGAAAATTTTGCTTTTATATTGTGACATTAAAAAAGTAAAAGTACTTTTCACTGTTATGTACAAATATAGACAAAAACCTACACCGACGGCAGTTGAGCGCAGAATGAAGCAAATATTAATTCTTAAAACTGGAATATTCTCAAACTTCATAGTAAGGAAGTTTTTAATTTAAATATAACTTTTTTTAATGTTGTTTGTAAAAAGAGGAAAAGTTTATGCACTTTTAAAATTAGTGGAGATTGAATATAATTTTAAAATTGTTAGAACCGTTTTTTTTAACATGAATTTTCTGAAAAGATTAAAATTAACCACTGATACGTTTTTTAGTAACCATTTATTTGGACTTTATCTGTTATCTGTGTGTTGGTTAAACTTCAACAAAGAATTTAAGCATTTTTGGTCAAACTACTTAATTATTGACAGAGAAGAAAGCGTGTCAAACGAATCTCTTTCGATGATAAACAGTCCTGATATGTAAAATTTGTCAATACATTGATGAAAATTTTAAAAGCTTATAGTTGACAATAAAAATATTGAATTTGAAGTGAGTTATCATTATCAGTACCGTTACCATTAACTCTTATCTCAATATAAAAAATTGTAATTTTACAAATTTAGTCATTATTTTTGATAATTTTTAAATCAATACCTATAAATAAATTGTAATTAAAATTAGAGAAATGTTTGTTATTCATTCATCACGATTTGGGTAATTGTGTGATTATATTTAAGGAGCTTTATCGGCGAATCGCGTGCTAAGAGGTATATTTGTCATGTTTATACTAAGCCTCTTCCATACTGTTGTACGAGAGATTATCGTGATTACCATTCACTTATGTTATTCCTTGTTAAATGAGTCGATGTCTAATCTAGTCAACGAATTATTTAGTGTCTACAAGATGAGATTAAGAATGCAGGAGGTATTCATTTGGACTGTTTCATTTCAGTAAATTCGTTACGAAATTTCGCAATTTTATATGGCTGCATAGTGTAACGATTTTTAATACAATGGAACCTGAGTTGCTAAATTCGATATTTTAAAATGATTTTTTTGAAGTTTTAAGATTCGCTTGAATAGCTTTGGGTCGTATTGCTTACAAACATCTTTCTAAATATACAAAAATATTTTTCACAATGTAACATTTCAATGAAGTTCTACTCTGTATAGTTTGAAGTAAATCAACAACGTTCAGATTCCAAATAAATCATAAAATAAAACTTTCCTCTACCTAAAAAAACAAAACAAAACAAAATATTTAAGCTTCTCGTTTTTTTATATGCAAGCTAAATGCCAGTTGTCCAAACCATACAAATTTTAACTCGTTTAGTTAGAATCCTTATAAGGTAAATGTAACATATTTACGTAAAAAATGCACTAATCTAATAATGACTGTTGGGAAGATTTAGGTTGACGAGTATTTAAAAATGTGGAAAAATTCTTTTGTGGAACCATAAAAATCGTTAAGTGTTAGGGTAATCTGGTAGTGGCAAACTTTTTTTTCCATTGATATGATAATTGGAAGAATTTATAGAAGCCTTGTGTTTGTAGTAGTAAGTATATGCAAATCGTTTAAAATAAATCGCGATGAAATCGAAATCAGATAAGGGGTTGGTGCATTATTTTAAATCATGTTGAAGCATCGCCCTATTGTAGCTTTAACATATACGCAAGCTTTTACGGTCTTTACGTGTAAAATATGTTTTCATAGCTTTCCCACGAAGAGAACTTTTACTAATTCATAGTAAATTTTAGGAAAAAAAAATCGATACGTTATTTTTAATTAATTACTGCTTTTAAGTAAAGTTCTGAAGATTCAAGTATTGTTTTGGTGGAGGCGCCGGGTAATATTATATGCCTACCGAAGTTTGTAAGTTTTAATTACATTATATTAATTATGGCAAATGTATTGGCTAATGTGACCGAAATATAGATTTTTCCCCTTGGTGAAACTTTCAAAGGTTTTTCCTCGAGAATAAATTATTTTGCGTGTCTCACTTAGTGACTTTGTAATAAGTAATTTTTACTTCAGTTTGTGCAGCTGTTTATGTTAAATTTCCTTAAACTGTAAAATAAAGTTTTGTTGGATGGAAATAATAAATTAACATTTTTTTTTATTTGTGCTGCACGTTACTCACAAGAAGAGTCACGTGAAATATACACAATTATTTAAAATTGGCTTGTATTTGAAGAGTTAATTTTAATTTTAAACTTTCTCTTTGCGCAACAAAGTCAATAAAGTTTTATTTAAAAAAATGGTTTTCTGTACTGGGAAAATTGAAACCACTCTAACCACATTGTCCAATGGTAACATAAAACGACGTCTGTTCTATATTTTATTTCAGGTTTTAGGACTTTAATGTTAGATAAAATGAATAAATAGAATTCCAGAAATTTATGACTAAATTCAAAAATTTAAACCTGTAAGCCAAAATGGGTTCTTTATTAAAACTTTGAGATATCTAAAGAATAATTTAGATTGTATTTTATTATGTTAATAAACGTAAAGTTTCCTTAAAAATTAACTTCATGTTGGGTACAATCACAAACAATAAGAATCGTATCCTTTGTAAGATTAATGAATACATTAATGAATGATGTTTTAAAGAAAAATTTTTAAGTTCCTTATATAAAACATTTACATTTTTACTGATAAACTTTTATCCATTTACTTGTTGTACTTAAATCTTCTTTTACATTATTAATACTCACTTTTGAAACACAAACAAACTCTCAGTCCATTTGGAATTGAAATATAATTAATAATTAATTAAATTTAAGACGCACTTTTAAGTAAACTTCACTCTCTTCTGGTATCAAACATTAAAATTCATTAAAATAAATGTTTACGGATGTAACAGAAGTATTGTATGCTTAATAGCATAAAAATGTTGAATCGAGAAAAAAGTCTCATTTTCCATTAAGATTGGAATACGGAGTTCCCGCGCATTACGCAGTTAAATGCTTTAAGATAGGCATTACATATCATTTTCTCTTGTGAGATTTCTGAAATACTAATTGAGATACTGTTTTCTGGTAATTTTATTCCCATCTGTAAACTTGTATCTAGGTCATCTTTCATAATATTTACGAATAAATTTAAAATTGGGTTTTCAAATTTTTTTCATATTTATGAAGCCATATCTGCTGAAATAATAGAAGAATTGATTTAAAATTCGGAAACGACTTAAATACATGTTTACAGATGGACATAAATAAAAAAAACTGAAAACCATATGTCAAATAGTTTTTGTGAAATTTTTCGGGAGAAAGTGACATGTAACACCTGTCTTAAAGCATTGTATGGATAATGGATGGTAATTCATTTAACATATTATGTTAAAACGTATGCATTGAAACTATTGGTTTCCAATACATACTTCGTGTGAAGTTTCAGTTTCTCTTAAATTCAAAACTTTAGATGCTTTGTTTAAGAGTTACATATCAGAATTAGATTTTTTCAGAACATCATATGTTGGTATTTTGAAAAACAAATTCGAAAATTTAAATGTTCGAAAGGCTTGGCTCACGTATTTACTTATTTATATAAGTTTAATTTCACAATTCACTAGAAGCCTTGTGAAATTTAAGGTTTAAAAAAATATTCAGGATCAGACAGACAAAAAGAAATTAGAAATCAGCTGAGAATGCGTCATTTTTTATCGAACACAAAACTTCCTTTAGTTATGAGAGGAGTATATGAAATATAAAAGTTCAGTTTAAATTTTAGGTGCATTCGCGAACAAAAAAATAAAAATTTTCGGTAAAAGGAAAAACAATTTTGTTTTGCTGATAGTTTACGTACTTTGGACTAAATGATCAATATCCTCACTTCCGATTTGCCGAAGGTGCTCATGCAGATTTCTAAACTGATATGGCTTGTTTGGTAGGGCATTAAACTTATTGGAAATTTCTATTTCCTTATCCCCAATATAAAGTACGTTTACTAGAACTATGGGACTATAGCGCGATATTGATATAGATAAGGGTAACATTTTCATGAAAGACAACTTGTCTGAGTTATTTTATCGTTAATTGCAAATTTGCTTTTAGTAATATAAGTACGAGAGAAAATCAGCAGTCATTATTTATTTCAATCCAGTTAGAAAAAGGTTCAGCCGAGACAAGAATATTTAACTGAATGTAAATTGTATGTTACATTTAAACTGATTCCTTGAGTTTGAACGTGTCTCACTTTTTATTTCAAGAATGTAACGAATTGTTGTTGGTTTGTTTTGTTTGTGTAAACGTATTGAAGAACTGTTTACATAGGTTTCAGAGTAACCAAGATTCTTAGAACATTTTAGGCGACTCCTGGGTGTAAACATACAAATGGTATTAGATTGCCACAAGACCAGAAGCAATAAACAATCAAATTTACATTCAACTTTAAGAAAATGAAGAAAAAATAAATGAAACACATTATTCGAATGAAAGTAGATGCGATCCTTTAGCTAGGTAAATGCTAACGGTCAATGACAAAACATTTTGCCCTGCTTTTTTGTAAAGGCAAGTTGAATCTTGTCTTGTATATTTTTGCACTGAGTTGAGAATGCTCAGATTTTAATACCAGGCAAAGCGAGTTAATTTTGAGTTGGAAAATTTTAATATTGTAAACCTTTAGTTTTTAAAAGTAAAGAATCTTTGTATTTTCATATAACGAAAAAAAATCTTCTTAAATATTGTGAATGACAGTTTACGACTAAATTTCATTTTGAAATGTTCAAACTGTAGAACGATTGAGCAGTCTTGATAAGATTTCGCAAACATAATCTTTTCGCCAAAGAAGAAACATTTTATTTCCGGATAAATTTAAATGTCGTTCAAACATTTTTTATATAAGATAAAATATAAAATTTTATTCAGAATATTATAGCAGAGTTTGTGATTTATTGTGGTGAATAAAAATACAATTCAAGGTGTTATCTGTATCAATCTGTATCAATTATCAATTCCGAGATTTAATCAATATTCCCGAAATTAGTTGCTTGGTGCTGGAACTGAAATATTTTAACAGTCGCCACAATTTACTGTTTTTTTTTTTTTTAAATCAATAAAGCAACCTATGCAGATAGAAATCTTTGTGCGAGCTGGAGAGCTTTGAGGGAAAAAATCATGCAATGCAAATCATATATTAAAATGCAAAGTAGCAACTTTTCTAATCCATAAACACGGTTTTTCCCAGTTAACTTACCAGTTTAATTGGCGTTTATCTTGAGAATAAAAATTTGATTTTTATAATGTCTGTTTAATTTAAATTCATATTTTAAACTGTTTATGAGAAATTAACACTTACTTCGTATTCCGTTTCTTACATTTTCAACTTTTCACTTTTTGTTATGTGATACATACTGGAAATTTATAACGCAGATATTGGTTGAAAAGAAATATGACATGGCAACACATCGTACAACAAGATATGTGAAAAGTTGAAAGTTTTTTGTATTTTTTACCTCATTTTATTTAGAAAACAAACATCAAAAACTTTTCGTTGTATATAGTTTCCCAAATTTTTTATATATTTATATTAAACTATTTTTATTAAAAAATCAAATCTACTTTGTTGCATGATGCAGAAAGCTTGTTCTAAATTTTAAAAGGTATGTGCACAGTTACGTATTACTAGAAAGCGCAGGTATAAGACATAATGGTGTTAATGAAGCAGGAGATACGAGACTTCATATCACATTTATGCACACAGGCGTCCCACCTGTTACATTGCAGGAAATGAAAGACATTGCAATATGTTACATGATGGTTGTCAGTTAAAAGTAATGTACACATTTTAGCGCACGAGCATTAGCGAGGAGCGCTATTGATCGTGTCCATGTCCCTCGCTCGCTCGTGGTCCTTTAGGACATCACGTCGATAACTTGAGAACGCTTTGACCTATCGAGTTTTGTGTACGGATTCTTTGTCAAATTCATAGATCCAAGTTCGTTAATGAGCAATATAGCTCAAAGGGTTGTGGGAGGCACACAGCCCCCTTTCATTACTAATTAAGGTAACACGATGAAATTTTGTCAGTTTGTCACAAACATCGAATGGAGACAAACAATGGAAAGAAAATCAAAATCGGTTACTTAGCGCTTGAGTTATTAGCTTTCAAAATTTTAAGAAATGACTTGAAAAATGCTGTCATCTGGCAGACTAGGAACTAGCGGATTTTTTAACTGCTCCAACCCTAGTGCAGATTTCTAATCCGCTTCTTGCATTTTAACATTTCGGCAACCGAATATACACGACCTTGCCTTATGGTTTTTGCACCCTTTTACTCCAGATTTATTTTCGGAAGGGTACATCTTTTAACTCTTTAGACCTATTTTGATCAAAATTGATATGCAAACTGATAACAGGAAAGTCTACTTTTTTCATGTGAAAGTGAGTACAAAATAATGCTAGTGCGCTAATATTAGGTGCAGATTCTGCACCCACATTAAAAATGCTCGTGTGGAAAAAATTGATAGGACATTGGCTAATTCATTTCAAAGATCCATCAAAAATCAAACATCCACACGCTCCGACCTTCAGGCTTTTTTATTAGATGTTATCTACTTTTATTTCTTTACAAATAATATTCTTAGCTAAACGGGATGCAGACTCTGCACCCAAATTTATAGGCTCGACTAACTTGCTATAATAATAGAACTTTTTATAAACCGTTTTGAAATTCGGTTCTCGGTTTTTAGTAAAATTTTGTAGAAAAGAGTTGTTAAAATGCGTATTATTTACTTTCGTCTCGAGGTAGTAAGGTTTTGCGGTTTCATTTGGAGGGTTTGGTCTATAATTCATGAAAAGAATTTGTAATATTTAAGGCATAATTGATTGGTAAAAAGCTTATTTATTGTTGCAGAAAGTTTTATCAAATCAATGTAATAAGTGCGAGGTAATAATGGATTACGGGATAATTATCCCGATAATACTGAAAGGGTAAAAGGACTGGAATTTGAACAGAGAAAATACTTTTCGGTTAGAAATATCTCTGTAGTTTTGTTTTGTGTTGATGATTGAGTTATATAAGCTTTTAGAAAATATTTGCTGTCATTTCCAGGTGTTTTCACACCTGACTTAATTCTTGAGAAATCTACAAAGAAAAGCGGTAGTATATAAATGAAATACTAACTACTGAGACAATCCTGGGATGGATTGGCCATCTGCTCCCTTACCGTCAGATGAGATTAGTTGATGCTGAGGCTCGAAATGAACCATTAGAAAGGGATATAGTTTCATTTATCAAAAACTTTGTACTCTGCACTTCTGCTGCAAGTAAGGTAATCATGTAAAATAATTATGATTTAGTTTAGTTTATCTGCAGATATATTCATTATGAGTGCAAAACCTGCACCTCATGCACGTATTTTTATATGAAAAAAAAAACATTACTATGAAAGGAGAGGATACCGAATAAATTAAAAATACAGTTATATAAATCGTGTTTCTCTTATTTTATTAATAATTAGATTAATACTTTCATTACACATCAATCGGAATTTTAAAAATTATATGAACAAAGTCAAGTGAATTAGTGCAGGTATATTTAAACTGCACGTGACACGGCGTCCACTTATTGCGATTTGTGCAGTTTGTTTCAAATCAAGATGTTACGATAATAATTAAATTAAATGATTTAGCCGTTAATTTCATCCTAGCATCATTTATTCAACGTTTTGGAATTTATCACTAATACCAAATTACTATTATTCTCAATGAAGAACAAAAGAGCAAAATTGCAAGTACAGTAAGAAATTTGCACAATAAGAACAGTTTAGAGATGTACGCAATTTCTTTAAACTTTAAATCTATATGTATACCAGACGTAGACGAAACATAGTTTCCCTCCATTTTTTTTATTTATTTATTAAGGTAGCAAAACAAAATTTTTTAAGCTGAATCGAAATCCATCTTTTGGTGTAAACTGTTAATTTTTTGAGTTTTTAAGTTTTGAGTCTCCAGAAATGACCACACACTATTTTAAACCCCACATATTTTTATATTTTCCATAAAATTCTCAGTCCAATAGTATCCTTAAAATGTCTCTTTGACACAATATTTTTTTTGAATAAAAAATTTATTTTTTAATCAAGAGTGCTATAAATCACTTAAATTATTTCTGGGATTAAAGCATCAGATTTTTAAAAGATTATTTTTCAAGAAATATATTGATAAATTTGAAACGTACAAAATTTACTTTTATTGACTGTTAACTACGTATCTATAAATTCGAAAAATCTTAACGGCTTTTATATGCTTGAATTTAGGTGAAATGCCAGGTTATGGGTTGGTCTCCTTGAAAAAATGATTTGTTAAAAATTCGAGTGAATCAGTATTAAAAAAATTTGAAAAAATTAATACTGTGGGCAATTTTTTAAAGGTCTTTAGCTAAACTAATTTTTTATTTAAAGTTTAACATTTATTTTTTCGACTTAATTTATTACTAGAAATCATTTCATAGCACGCTTAATTAAAAAATAAATGTTTAACTCAAAAAACAAAACTTTTGTCAAAAAGGCAGTCTAAGTCTAACTACCGGACTTTTATGTAGAATATGTAAATATAAAAATATGTGACGTCTCATTTAAAATAAGAAAGGTTCCAGCGAAATCAAAAGTGCAATAAATTGATAGTTTACGTCAAAAAANNGGTGAGTCACGTTTCGTTTACACCCAGTAATAATTTTACTATTTTGATATAAAACAACACATTTTGTTAGTATGTGAAAATGTACCGATCAGTATTATCCACATAAACATTATATTAAAGTTAAGGAAGTCACTCTCAGTTTCTTTTAATGCAACCCCGAAGTTTCTTTCTCATTGCGGGGGTCCGGGTGTCCCGGTATCCGGATCGGAGTTAAAAGGGGTATTATAGCGGTATGTACAACATTAACATTTTCTTAATTATTTAACAATAATAATAA
>QDEB01104408.1:0-14935 GCA_004193795.1 Asbolus verrucosus | reverse complement strand
AAAATTGCATGAGTGCATCGATTTTATTATGACCTATGACAGTTTTTTTTTTATTGCATGTATTTCAATTACACCCCGTATATAAAAGGAAAACAACCTAAAATGAAAATGATGCAAAAAATTTGACGTTGGAGAAAATCAAAAAAAAAAGATCAAAACATCATGGGAAATCCTATATGATGACAGAAAGTAATATTAGAAAACTGAAAATAATTTTAGAAAAAAATGTAAAAAAACTACATCAGCCAAATTAAAATCAAAATTTGGACATATAATTTGATAGAATTTCAAGAGTTTTGATTCTCAAAGTTTTTATCTTTTATTATAAATATTCAAACAGATAAAGCTAAGTTATTTGAAATAATTCGCATTTGCATGAAAATGCCAAAATTTGAATATTTGACGCTGAACTCACGTTCTGTTTTCTAAGATAATTTATTGTGGAGAATCTAAAAAACGATTTTACTGGAAAATTTTCAAATTTGTGACGTTTTTAGAAATATCGATAAATAAGTTTCATTAACCACGTATCCAGCAGGATTATTCACAGGAAGAATGCATTTATCAAGATAGTGAAATTCACTGGAACGACATCGTCAGTCGTCAAGCTTTTTAAAAAAGTATTTTGAGCGAGTGCTTTAAGCTCCTCTGAAGTTCCAGATGCAAGAGCGTTCCTTTTGTTCCTCCACTTCTGTTTAATTAAAAGTTAATCTACGCATCCGCAAAAAGTGGCCGGCACATAATTCTGATTGTGAATCCGCCTTGGCGATAATTCATCTCCGATTTTTTGCGGTTATTGTGTCAATTTATCTCTTATAGATGGCACAAGATGTACCCAAGATTGGCTATAAATATCGCCGTTTGCATTCCTCAATGAACCTGGGGCCGTTCCTGCGTGTTCGCGTCACTCCGTAATGAATGAGGACCTGTATGCGAAAACAACCCGAAAAAATAAACCCAACCCGGCTACCGAACAGTCCTAGGAAACAGTCCAGGGCCGTACCGGAGTCGTTTATTTGCCACCCGGTCAAAAACCCCGCTCTAGAAAGTCGGCTCGTGCAACTAATTAAGCCGCCTGCGACGCAATTGTCGCAATTACGCCATTTCGTATACGGAGCGTTCGAAAAAAGCGCTTTCGCCGTCTTGATTGTGCGTATCATCGTCGAGGATTCAATAATGAATCGGCGTTTCTATATCGCTTTAATCAATCATTTGCTGTAAAATAAATTGATTAGTGAATAACCCCGCCCGCCTCCCGCACTCGTACGTCTGTCAAACCAATTTCAATTTAACAAGTCAATTATATTTTCAATCAGCGATCCTGGGAGGCTGTGGGAGGCAGTGGCGTAGGCCACCGATCGCTTTTATTCATTTTCAAGCGATCGAGTAAAAGGAGAATTATTTTATCGTGCATGGTTTTTTCAGAGAGGTGGGTCAAGGTAGGAAAGTTTTTTAAGCAGGTTTGCTGTTTACCACCAATTAGCGTATTTTTCTAATAAAAAAATGTCAGATTTTTTCGTAATTTTTTCGTAATTAATCGGCTAATGAAACAAGGCGTCGACAATGTCAGAACCTTTCATTGGTAATTATTGTTTTATTAAATTATGTAGCTAACTACCTTTATCTGATAAATGCCACAGTTTTGTTTTTATATATTCAAAAGACAAAATACTCTTTTATTCAAACACATTTACGTGCACGCGCATGCGCAGTTACCATTCCAAAAAATGTATTCTTAATTATCTTAAAAATGGTTCGAGACGGTACAAAAATATTGACTATTATATTTCTAACTATAATTTCTAATAATTGCAATTCTAATTCGATGATACAACGTTCTTGAATTTTAATTTATTTCAGCAAGGAGCTCCTGTCAGAACTTTAAAATTAGTGGAAGGTAATTTTTCATTGTACTACAATTCTTATTAACTTAATTTGTTTGCTTTAGCGGGAGCTGTCGATATTTCATTCTCTATTATTACCTCCATGACTGAGGCACGCCCAAAATAAAAAAGGAACCAAGCCAAAACTTTCTGAAATTTGATTCAGCACACTTGTGAAAGTTCCTGAACCTGAAACAAGAATGCATCGTTGAAAATCTATGAGTGCAAAAAAGAAAATTTGACACGACTTCGATAAACATTGACACTGTAAAGGAAAAATAATCATAAAATAAAAGAAGAAGAAACGATGAAGCTAAAAGCGCCACGACGTATGGAATCTTTCGCAACAACAATCGGAAATTTTTTATTGAATATCTGTAAACACAACTTAAGACTCATTTGCATAATCTATTGTTGATAATTTAAGTAGTACTATTAATAATCTACATTGAAAAATAAAATATAGTTTAGGGTAAAAAAGTATAGATGAAATATTAATTTGGCAACAAAAAGAAGTAAATTGCAATCGAGACTGGTTACGCAATAACGGTCATGTGCCAGGTGAAAGAGATCATCAGTCTTGTCCATGTCACCATGCTTAAATATCTGCAGTTTTATCTTCCACTTTTATAACCTTGTCACTTATCTCTAAGCAGCAACATTTTTTGCGTGAAATATGATAACCTAAGCGCAATCCTACAGGTGGAAAAAACCGAAGCGTGTAGACGTAAACGTTAGATTATTTCACTTTCGCAAGTGATGTTGCATTTTATATCGGTTGTAAATTGATCCGATTGATATGCCCATTTAAAGATGATAGATGCTCTTTCGGCTCCGCCGTAAAACGGTCTTTATGTACATTTGTCGGTGTAAATACGGCCGTAAAGTTCAAACAAATAAAAATAACGCAAACTCTTCCTTCCTTCCTCGTTTCTGTTTTCTCATGTTTCACGTCCGTAATGAATTCCCTCTCTTCCTTCGATTGTTCAGTTATTTTTCCATTAAACGATCCGACGTTATCAAACTGTATTAATCTGCTGGTGAATGAAGACCTGAGACCAACCTGAATCAGATGGACATCAGGTCTGACTGGTGAGGTGGTCGCCCACCTAGTTATCCACCTGACCACTTTCAGGACGTTTATGTAAAGTATCAATCACCAGTGTCGTGCAAGGAACGTTAACATTACCTTTGAGACCACGCCGTTCTTCAAACTGGATGGATGGATGCCCAACTGGTAGAAGACGGTAGTTTTACTGTGTAAATAAGCATGGGAACCACAGGGCCGGACTGGGTCGAATCTAGATTCGAATCATATTAGGTTACAGTTATGGGTGTGGCATTATCTTTTAATTTCCTTTTACAGTTTTAAATTTCCGTTTGGTTTTTTGTCAAATCGATCGATTAGCGACATTTTTTCAGTCGTAAACGGTTTAACGGCGCCTCTTTCGCTTTTTTAGGTGGATAAAATATGGACCATTAGTGGTCGAATTGAATCGAAATCAAACCTTTTTGCCCTACTTTCACTCCAAATTTCGTAACGGGTTTGGACGATAGTCGATCTTTCAGTACCTGCGAATAACAATTGCTTCGGTACAATAGGTACAGCTATATTGGGTAACGCGTGTCCTTGAAAATTTGGGCGAAAGTGAAATTTCGGTGAAACTGAATTGTGACTGATTGGTGCAAGGGAAAGTTGAGAAAACTTGTCAACAGAAGCAGGTTAATCCCTGGGTTAAGTGCGCTTCAAAATGTTTTTCTGACAAGCGCCTCTATTAATCTTGTTTTTATTGCTGCGCTTTTGTTCCGATTTTGAAGATATATTCGAAACTCTGAGAAATTTTGGGAAAATAGCTACAAGATTTTTTTAAATTCTCCACTTAAACGCAGTTTTCCTATCATTTAATGTCTATAGGTCCGTACATAAATGGAAAATATATTTGAAATATATTTACTTATATGCTGCTCATCCACGAAAGCGTTATAACCTTGAAACGTTTGCCCTAATATTATTATTAAGGCTAGCAGAACGTTTCTTACAAAATTAGATTTATTTTTGTAACTTTTTCTAAACAATATCTGATTTTGTAATAAATGGTAAAAACGATGTTAATAAGTTTAAACACAAATATTACAAGGGTACAAAGTTCTCACGGGCGAATGACGTATATTAAAATTATTCTCTACAATCTTGATTTTCGTTTAATAATTCCACAACAAAATTCGTTATTATACAAAGCTTTTGTTCTTTTACTTTTTCTTGTTAGTTAATAGCTGTTGGAGCGAAAATGTAAGGAAGACGACTGGAGAGGGTTGTTGCTCAAGACAATGTATCAAGAGGTTACGAAGAGGTGGAAGGTCAAACCAGCATGATTTCACTATTAAATAGAATTTTATTGAGAACTTAAGAATTATGGTGCAGTAAAATTTTCATTTCAGTGTCTGTTAATGAAGATAGAAGAGTAATGAAATAAATTTAAGGTAACCTTACCACAACAAATTCAGTTAAAAAATGCTTATTGTTCGATGGAACCAGGTTGAAATTAGAGCATAGAAAAAAAAGAAGTGAATCGAAGAGCATTCTAATAATTCTTTGTGACAAGAAAAAGTTTAAATCAATCAATGAAATTGGAATAAGAAATAGAAAATAAAAAAGGAGAGCCTGATGTATTAGGGTCATTAAAGTATATAGAAATATATCGTTATATATTGTATTCGGTAGATGTTGAAATGTCAAAATACAAAAGGTCAACAAAAGAGAATATTAAAGAGCAAAAATATCACTGATTTGAAATATCGACGTAAGAAAATATCCGACTATTTATACAAACAAAATGAATTCGCTAAGAACTTTTCATTCATTGAAATTTTAATACGTAGACGTTTTAGTTTGTCGACTTGTCAATATTTATGTCGGCCCATTTTCCTTTAAAATATACATATAGAATGATACTCGGAAAGGAAATTGCTTATTGTCAACCAAGCTGATGTCACATTTAAAGCTCTACTAAAAATTTTGATTAGCATTAGTTAAATTTCGAATCAAAAATTTTCAAAATCTGGACGACTATAGGTTTCCAGGAAAAAGGCTTGATTTTCGTATCTAAAAGCGCCAACTAAAAATGTTACGTTCTAAATTTTCTAAAATTGACCAAATAAAGAAAACTGCTTTAGGTTTAGGGTAATAGTTATTTTAATTCTGCATCTATCGTCTGTGATCAAATAGTACTTGATTATACTCTCCTTATAGTTCTTATTGTCATTCATTCGATTCTGAATAGCAAATATAAAGCTTTGTTTTTTCTCATGTACATTCGATTTCTTTAGCCAGTCACGTGAGCCTTTCACAGCAACTTCATGTTATTAAGGTCGGCTAAAATATATATGTAGACACCATCTAGTAATTAATTTTAGATCATAACTCGATTTGGTTAAAAGTTTTTTGGTTTTAACATTAAAGTCAACTACAAGCTTTTAAAGCTTGAAAAAAGCAAAATTTTTGACATCTAATAAACCAAGTAGTACCATAATTGATTCATTGTAATCGTGTCATTACAGGTGATACGATACATATGACAAAAATAGTACATCATTTAATTTTTGCTAAGAATATGCGACATTGGAAATCAAGGGTAAGTTATTGTATCAAGTTCTTAAGAGTGAAAATATTGTCGAAATTGATTTAGAGATTACTTCGCTGTGATCAAAATTTCAAAATTTCTAATCTTGTTCCCACTTGAAATTCTCAAAAACCGTATTCTTTAGCGCGAAAACGACCTTGGCTAATGTAATAATTTTTATTAAATAAGGTAGGTCCTGTGCTTTCCAGATCTGAATATGGATATACTTTTATCAGCAAGTTGTTTTAACATTTTGAGATTTTTCGATTCTACTTCTTAGACATAAGTTTTAAGTACCTAAAGAACTTTTATTTCGTTTCAAAAATTCAAATGTATAAATCCATAATCACCTCACTAAGTAACGGAGACCAATTATGTAAATTATGCGTAATTTCCAAGTTTACATACTTTATTGTTATTGGTACTACACATTATCATTTGCATTTTATAGACCATTAGTAATAAAACTTAGGTAGGTACTCTACCTCTTACACATCGTTGAAGTATTGATCTACCACTTTAGAGGTTAAAAAATATCGAAAAATAACGAAAATTCTCGCTCCAAAGAAAATAACTCGAAATACTCAAAGAAAACTTAAACAGCAGGTTCTTGAGATAGCAGCAAATTGTTGACCACGCTGTCGCGACCAAACGGTAATCGACGCAGAAACAGAAAAACAGGAAGGTGACAACTGCGCATGAAGGAAAAACAAAACGCGAATTCTGTAATTATCGCAATATGCCCGAGAATATGTGGCACTCTTCCGGTGGCGTTTTTCTCGTCCATCTGCATCAGGATTTTTCCCTCCTGATCGGGTTTTTTCGTCCGCCATGAACTCTTCTGCTAATTTAAAGCGTGTCTCCTTCCTGGAACTGCTGGCGGTGATAAGCGACGACGGCGTTCGGCCGATTCTGGTGTTTATGATTCCATTTCGGTCGTTATCAGCGGGGACGCGCCGTGAATCACAAGCGAAGACATTTTTCCCGGTTTGTTTATGGCAGCCATCGACATATTTGCGGCCTGCCACCTATAAGCCGTTCTTGAGCGGATGTTGCGCGGTCTCTGATTCATTTTCTGTGGCGCACATTGGAAGATGAATGCGCGTGCTGTGGTCAAACAGTAGCTTCGAACTTTCATTGTGGCGCTCTTGCGGTGTCCGATACTTATCATTTTCGTATTAAAACGACGTCATGGTCTGCAGCTTCGGAGAATTATAGACAGCGTGTAATTACCGTATAAATATTTCCACTCGTCTACCTGAGCACATACCACTTACGCAACGCCGGCCCGTAAATTCCGTTCATTACGTCCCATCGTCCACCACGAGTGCGAATGTTGGCCCGCTCAGTTCCAGAAGAAGCCGTCATCCGCCACTGTAATTTGGTGGATTCGAGATAAAGCCGGACCGTTAGTGGCCGATTTTTGGCCGCGGGCGAGAGTCGTTATTTTTCGGTTATCTCTGCCCGAAATCGATACGCATTTTCGGATTAACGATCCAGATTCTAGATCGATGTCTATTAATGGGCCGGTCTCGGCTTTAATTGCGTCGTTTTACACTGTGTCGCGCCGTATTATCGGATTTTTGCCCAGACGTGCCTTTTTATGACTTGAATAATATTTCTAGTTGATTAAGTCGGAGTTTCTACGCTCACTTTTCCGGTAATTATAACCAGTCGAACGGCATTTTTTTCGCGTATTTCGCATTTTTGCATACTGTACACAATTATAAATTTCTCGAAAGCTGCTCCGGTAATTATTAATATGGCAAACGGTCAGGTTTGCATTTTAAATCAGTGTTTGTTTTAGTAATATCTTCATAAATATTTAAGAAGGACGCACATAAAATTCGGTCGGCTATTAAATTATTTTCATAACAATAAATTCGACGAACCAGTTCTGCAATCGGACGCTGCCCAGTTTTCAGCATCTGACTCGAAAATTGGATTTTTGGGAACGAATTGTCCGGATGGTGACGCTATGACTGCACTGGCCATACATAGATAGGATTAAAAGAGAAAAATTATATTTAGACGCCGATAAACGGTCAAGTGCCTGAAAGCTTATTCAGAACTGTAATAATATCGGAAATGAAGAAATATAACGTCAAATTGACAACCGCAACTAATGAGATAAATACAACTGACGCAATTTCACATGTTTTTTTTTTGTGTGAAACAACGGGAAATCTATTATACAATAAATACTGATTGTCAGTATCAAAAACACTTTACCGTTTTTGAATCATAAAATAATTATAAATCAAAAGCATGCAAGGATAAAATAGTGATTATGTTATTATGTTCAATACTAAAAAAATGCTGCAACGATTATGAAAACAGAGTAAAATTCCTAATTGCATTCATAGTTAATTGCTTATGTAAAGGCGTAACTTAATTTTAAATTTATTTACTTTTTGATCCGAAAGAAAAATGAGACAAAACTTAATTACAATTCTAAACATTCTAGCACTTTCGACACTCTCTCAAATAACATAATTCTATGAATTTTCAGACGACGTTCCAATACAGTTGTCCCTCAATTGTACTTCACTCTTTGGGAACATCAATATGTGATATTAAGGGGGGAGGGATACTTTAATAATAATAATAATAATAATAATAATAATAATAATAATAATAATCGTTTATTGTCCAACAGAATGGTCTAAGATAGGACAAGTAAAAAATATTGTAACCAAAATAATAATAATTAAAATAACCAAAGCAAAATTAACATCACCATTGCCTAATAATAATAATACTTAATATGTAGACAAGAAAGTGATGAAACAAATCACACACACATGAGACTTTATTAAGGTTTCTACAAGCTAAATATGCAAAAAAAGGTATGATGATGTCTACTATTAAGTCTAAGAACTACAAAATTCACATAATTAAGCAAATATGGGCAATCAATATGAAAATTGATCGGTTTAAATATAAAAGACATAGATAGCATCATTCTTCTATTTTCAAGTGACTTAAGCCCAAAATTGGTTAACATGAAATGCTGATCAATACCTCGAGGCAGATAATCACCATCTGATTTCTTTCAACACGTTCAATATTATTGATTTGATATAAATATATAGGATACCATATCAGGGCACAGTACTCAAGTTTGGTTCTTATTAAAGAATAGTAGAGGGCTAGTAAACCCAATTTTTAAAATCGTTACAATTTCTACGGATGAAACCAAAAATTTTAAAAGGATCTGGAATTACACGATTAATATGATCAACGAAAGATAATTTGGTCTCAAACAGAATACCTACATCCCTAATGGAACATTCCAATACTTCACCACCGATATAATAGTTAAAAAAAATTACATTTATTCTCTTGATATATGTCACTACATTGTATTTATCTACATTTAGCTTAAGGCGAGTTTTGCAGCACCAGTCTACAACACGAGTAAAATTTTTCTGCAGTCGCTTACAGTCATCAATCATATTTTATATAAATTTCTCTAAGATGCTTCCTAAGGGAAGCTCAACGGAAGCACTTTCATTTTTAAACAATTAAATAAAATTAATTGAATTAAATATAATACCAAAATTTTGTTTTCATAGTTCACGACGTTTAGGAATTATTAGAAATAAGAATAACTCAATGACCTCTTTTGAGAGGCTGTAACTACCTTAAGAGCTATATTTGAGTAAAAAGGATTCCGAAATATGTGCAAATATTCTAATTGTAGATTTTTCACAAAAAATGTTATATTAAGAGAGTTATTTCTTCTTAAAGATTTCTTGGGCAATTCTATAACGCTTCGAAACATATCTTTTGGAACCATTATGCAGCTATTGCTAATTTATTCCGTTTGGTTCTTCTGTGGTGTTAGCTCTACATTCGTGGTGTGTTTTTCACAAGCAATATAAAAAATTCTTTGAAATTAGGCCCAAATATCGGTTATGATAAAATTTTGACGTTGCTTTGACTTTCGCAGTCAGCAGTCGAAATTAATCGAAGGAACACCATATTAGCCAAGTCGGATCTTCCATAAAGGAACGGCTAAAGTTTGTTCTTTGTGTTAGCAGTTGCTGGAATCGGCGTAAGAAAAAAACATTTTGCATAATAATAATTGTTATTCAACAATAAAGAATGTTGACAAGACCATAATGGTGCGTTTTTTTAAAACCAACTCAGCACAGTATCAAACTTTCATTTTACATAATAAAGTCGTCCAGTCGACTTCATTAATTGGTACAAATTATTATTGGCACACAATAATCGTGTTCAACACTCGACCACAATAATTAAATTAATTTATTTATGATTATTAATATAATTAGTCGAGAAATATTCGAGCTCACGGCAATTCGATGGAGAGATACGGTTTCGGCCACCCCAGCCCCAGGTTTTTGCCTGTCGACCGATTCCTCGACTCTGCCTCTTCGCCGAGTGGTCGACTTCCGCCATAGCCGAGCACCATGATCTGGTAGTTTTTGCTGTGCCGCTCCGAGCTAATAACACGTTGGTAATATTATCAGTGATTTTAGAAAAAAAGCACGAAAAAAATGCCCGACGTAAACTGGTATGTTAAGGCATAGGTGAAGTAAGGCAAGGCGAGTCGACGTAAAAAGTGAAGGCGTCTAAACCTGTTGGACTGGTGTCAAACGCGTGGGTCGACTCCTAGTGCAGAGCTCCTCGAAGACAGGTCTGCGGAAATCGGCCCAACACATGCCTCAAGGACGATGAACCGGCCTTTTGGACGGATCGGGTTTCCTCCGGAGACAAACTGGCCTTATTTGACACCTTATTAAGCCCGTCGCTAAATAATTGGGGTGTAAGCGATACACCTTCGCCGGACTTACATAACTTCGGCTGGAATGCTGGAAGACCCAGTACGTCGGTCTCGTTTCGTTATGAATACCAAATTAGTATCTTAATAGTTTAATAACGTGTTGTTCTTTATTTTAATGAAGTCCATAAATCACGGATCAAGGAGGGAATTAAAATATTACCACGAGAACTATGTCAAAGGATCCAGCCTACAGTTTCCTCTTCCTACTAAATGCAAAATATGATTCTCCGTTCTTACAAAACCTTTTTAGTCATCCGCTACGCCTTGAACACCTAAGCACCGAATGCTTCGGCAATGATCGTGCAGCTGGCCCAGAAATTTTGATTCTTTTACGTCCACTGACAAGAACTTTGTCCCTCTTCTGTGCTCAAAGCGACAACAAATCTATTGCCAATGTACCATTTTACTGAAACATTTTACAGTGCCTCTTCAAATAATATGCTAAATTTGTTTCTATTCACAACTTCTCATTTTTGTCTTTTTCCGTTTTTTTATGTCTTTCAGGTTTCTGTTCTTTATTCAACTTTACCATTTTTTTCCTAAATCCATTTTTGCCCTATTCAATACCTCTTAGACTGAAAGCATTGCTGACTAGTTCTGCTGCTCGTTTAAACGCAACCATGTACTCAATGAAGTTTACCCATTTCCCCCTCCAGTAACAATTATTATTTTCTTCATTCCCACACCTCCGCTTCCAATTGTTTTTAAATAGTGATCACTTTTCTTAGAAAGGATATATATGTATATTACGAGTTGCATATATTACTTCTCTGCCACTGATCGTCTCTGTCTCTTATTACTATTTCTGATGCTTTTCTCGTTTGCTCTTCTTTTTGTCGGTTCTACATGTACGTATTCAGGTTTTACTTTATAGTTTCTGTTCTTGGCATCATAAAGTAGGAAATTTCCTTTTTGCGGCCTTATTTGTAAATACTTTATGGCTACTTTCAACTTTTCCTCTTTCTTGTGATATTTATTTTCAATTTTTATTCACTTTCTTTTTGGGTCCCATTTTTTGTTTTTTTTTAAGATGTTTTTCTAATTTTTCATCGTTCCTTTCATTTGTTCTCTTTTTATAACCAAGATTATCATAACATTCGTAAACGACGAAATTCATATTTCTCATTTTGGAATAATTATTTCTCCTGTGAGTTCTTTTTCAGAATTGTTCAGAATTTGTCTCTTTTATCATCGTTGCTCATTTTACGGCTTATCTCATTGCATAATACTTTTATTGGAAATTTTAAAAATTGCTCTCAAATCTGTTTTTATTAACTATTTTGTTAAATATAACTTTATATTTAACTACCAAATATTTCTCCTCTTTCTAAACTCTGATTGTACATCTGGTAAAATTTGGCTTTTGTTCAGTTTTTGTTTCCGGTTTTCTATAAGCACTTACCTGATAATTTAAAAATTGATATTTAAAAAATATGAGAACAGAAGGTATTTTATTCTTTACTTATTTGTGCCTCCTCGTTCCACTGCTGTCATTTTGGAAAATATCTTTTTAACATTTTGTTAATATTCTTTTACTTTTGAGACATTCTGTTTTTATTTCTGTGGATCTGTTTTCTTTTTGTTTTTTTTTTTTTGGCACTATAGTGATTGTTTTTGCCTTTCTTAGTTAATTTTTTCTTTTTCTGTCTCCTTCTTGCTTTTGACACCGTTGTCGAATCTTCTTAGAGTTTCAGAGTTGCATCATCATGTAAATTAACTGATTTTAATTCATTCAAGTAATTTTAGGTCTTTTATCGTTTTATTTCGTTTCTAATTTATTAGAGTTTATAAAAATATGTTCCCATTTCTATGTTATACGCAGCGAACTTTTTTAATGCTAAAGAATATAAAGTAGTTGCAACAAGAACGTAGGAACGACCAAAATAGAAGAATAATGCATATTATTTTTAAAAAATGAGAACACTAACAGAGAGAGCAGAAACACTTTTTTTTACAATTAAAGATTTCTTAATTCAGTATAATGTCAAAGTCAAAGGAAATAATAATTCCAAAAATATTGGAGGCAGTTAAAAGCAAGTCTTTTACATGGAATAACATAGACTAATATTAAATAAATTACCTTTCCATAGAGAACAGATTATTTATTTTTCCACCATTATCTTGCACTTATTCTACTAACCTTGAAACTAGCACAGCCTTTCGTATCTTGCTCACACATTTTGTTTATAAGTTCATAACAAGTTAATAACAAAAATATTTTTCCCTGCTTTTATTAATTTCTTTTCTGAGAAGTTTTTCTATACGGAAATATCTGCTCTTATTTACTTTAATTTATAACTGAAAATCGATCTTGGAGTTTCTAGCCAATTAACTATTAAGAACGTCATGTACATTTTTTCGAAAAACTTACCTCTTATTTTCTTCTATCCAACTTCTAATTCTGTTGTTAAAAACACTTAATACTTGTCTCAGTATGCAGCAACCTCAAATCCAGAACAGAACAGAATGCTACAAGAACTTGA
The DNA here is from genome assembly GCA_004193795.1 of Asbolus verrucosus. Lineage (NCBI taxonomy): Eukaryota > Metazoa > Arthropoda > Insecta > Coleoptera > Tenebrionidae > Asbolus > Asbolus verrucosus. The sequence continues at coordinate 2,136 of QDEB01104408.1, read as the reverse complement.
ACATAATAAAACTTCATAGTCTGTTCCAAAGGAATTTATTACATAAATATTTATATTATGTAATGTAAGTGAATTAAATTGCTTCTGGCATAATGTGAAAAGGAAATAATTTGTAATTTCATTTCTGATATTATTAACTCGGCTCAATAACTGTTCGCAAATTCTAAACGTAAATGCATCATTATCCAGCCGAAGTCGGTTAAAAATATTTAGCCGTCGCCCGACGGAAATAATATTTTAATATTAATCGCAGAAATCAACCATCGATGAATTATCTGTCTTCATTGTACAGGACGGAACACAAAAAGCGAAACAACTTCTATTTAACTTCAAATACGCAGTTATAACCTGTAATTAAAAATGTAATTAGCATTGCAAGCATGACAAAACGTCTCTTGAAACATTTCCTTAGATACTGTTAAATCAAGGATTGCAGTGATGTCTAGAAAAACTTACGCCAAGTCTTTCCTGAGCATCGCCATCGATCACAATTAATAAGAAAAATCATCAACAATAATGCAAATTAGCCTCGCATCGAATCGAGGGCGTACTTCATGATTCATCCGAGATCTTGTGAAGATGCAGCACATATTTCAACACTTCCTTTCTCACACCTTCATCGCCTAACGTGCATCCAATCCCTTCGCCAATCCTTCACATCGCCTTTTTGGTGGCGCAACTCGCACAGGCTCGGTGTAATGGGAACAGTTGTCTCCCATCGTCTCGAAAAGGCGAAAAAACCCAGATATGCATGCCACAACAGTCTGGTAACGGTTATTTCACACGCAACAAATGACCATCCTTTTTGGGTCGCCGTGTATACGCGTTTATGGCCGCATAAAAAAATGGAAAATTCTTGTTGCGATGAATCTACCAACAAGACGATGTAATAGATACGGGGACAGAGTGAAGTTGAACGTGAATGCTTACACTCACACATGATGATGGGTCAATGATCGCCAGTTGATAGCCGATGTGTTAACATGTACAGTTTTGAAAAAATACAACGCAACACGAGTAATCACACTCTCTAATGGCTGGGAGATAATGAAAAGTGCAAAATTTCAGCCACTTGAGGGGGCATTGTCAAAAATCCGGAAAAGTTTTACTTCTTTCGTCCTTCTTTTCGCTCTAAAAACAAATGTTCAAAACACAATTTGGTCCGCAAATTCAGTCATTTAGAACCCAAAATATGTTTCAGTATCCATTTCGAAAGAGTGGTACCTTCTACCGAATAAATTCATTTGATCGGTCATGTGGCTAACAGACTCTTAAGAAAGCCCTTGAAATTTAAAGACCTTTATATTGGTAAACGTAAAAATCGTAATTGTAGAAAGTTCGCTATTGGCGTGGTAGATTAATTTTTGTCATTAACTATTGGTAAAATAATTTAAATAAAATAATAAAAATTTCAGTTTAAATTTAGTAGTGGATGCCTCCTGAAATATTGATACCACTGACTCGTCGTATATTGTTTCCCGCCCTTTTGTTATTTTTCGCATTTATCGCTTGTGTGTTAAATTTAATCATGTTGCATTATAATTTTGTATACTTTAATGGTAAAGCTGTAACACCAAGGGTTAAGAGGGGTTATGTGCAAAATACATTCGCGACAGTCATCGATCTGCATATGAGACGGTTTTAATTTCGTGCGTGATTGCGTTCGGAAAAAATCCGGTTCCATGATTCGATGTGTAACAGCAAAGTTGGCTGTGTGAATTTCGTAGCAAACTGCAGATTAATTTCGGTACCAATCAATCATACGCTGTGTCAACATTCAGCCACGACCATGGTCTGCTTTCCACGTTGCTGCCAATCAATTCGACCCGACTTAACGTCCAAAACTAGACCATAAAAGCTCTCTACTCTAAGTCTACGCTCGCTGCAACCGTGTCGGGGTACACAAAATCTCAAAAACAAACACGGTATTAAGCCACAATACAGTTTGCACCCCTCTCGTCTATAATATGTCGAGGTTGTCTGACGGGCGACAATAGTGGTGGCTACAACCAGATGCACACGCGAGCAAAACCAAATCTCGAATTTATAACAACAAGCTTTGTTTATGATAGAAAACAAACAATGCAATTTTTAGGAAACCGAAAATTGATTGCACTGTGCTAGCTGCAAAATGCA
>QDEB01104394.1:0-18851 GCA_004193795.1 Asbolus verrucosus | reverse complement strand
CATTTAAATATTTTTTGAAACTCATGATTATAGTTTAATCTGAAGATTGAATATAATGTAAATATAGACTTAAAAACCTTTTAAATCCTTGTTTAAGTATTTGTATTATATTCGAAATCCAGCTTATACTGAAAAAAATTTAATGCAGCCTATATTTGTAATGGATGAAATTCAACTTGAAAAAGGCCAACTAAATCCCTCGTTAATAGGTAGGTGCTTTACGTAAAAAATAATAATAATAATAATAATAATAAAAATAAAATCTAAATTTATTGAAGATCGTTTTCTCACGGTTGCACGCATTGGAATAGTTTTACTTATATAATAATAGCTATAGTTTGTCATGTTGAGGTTGTGATGACATGAATTATCAACCATCCAACTTAGAAATGCATGTTTTGCCATTGACACTCGACTTTTCGTTAGGATGAGTATCCATAAAATAATTTACTAAATAATTCAAGCTTTTACTATTTTCTTGCTTGGTTACTGGTCTTGTTTAAAAATATCGTGTTTGTTACTTTTTGAACCAGAATAGCATAATAATTTTAAGCAATCAAGGTCATTGTTATAAATACAGTTGCACGCTATCATTTATAAAATAATTTATGTATTATTACCTACTACATGTTTCAATAAATAATAGTATAAAAGCCGAAAAGATGATCGCCGGGTATAGTTGATATAATTCCAGTTTGCTTTTATTATCTGAACTGTCATTTGATTTATTTATATATATATGTAAATATAAGTATATAAAAAGATATATTTAAAAAAAATCTCATGTTAAAAGAATCGAATGAATATACAGTTTTGTGTATACGTGTAATAAAATAATAAATTTAAATGGTAATTTGTATAAAAATAGAAACTGTATAATATACTAATAATCAATTTGGTTCCAACAACGAGAAAAGCGTTTCTACAAAAAAATGGCAATAACAGTGTGAACGATCACGAAAGTTTTCATTTTGGTGGAGGCGCCGGTTTCCTAATCGAAAATTGATAGGTACTCGAAAGTAAATATTTGTAATTTTAAGTGAGTGGATTTTAATGAGATAGAAATTTTGAGCTTGTTTACCCGCGCAATCTGCATCCTATTATTAATTTTAATTGCAGAAGTGTGTCTTGTTTTCCTTTGCAGAATTTTATTAGCAATATCAGCTCTGTTTGTTCTGTGCTATGTGCATGCAGTAAGATAAATATGTTGGTTATTAGTCAACATATTTCTCAGAAATTGAGGTCATTCATAATTATGTAAAAAAAAAACACCTTGCTACTAAGTCACCTTTTAAAATAATATCTATGCAAATAACCTGATTGCTTTCAATTTGTGGTATTGCAGTGATAATCATTGTTCGTGTGGGAATAGTGAGTAGTTCTATTACTTCAATTGTTTCCAGACGTACATCCATATTTTCTTCTTCGGTTATGAAAGAAAGGATGTTCTATTATTTGAAAGAATATATTTGGTTTTAGATTACAAGACAGACAGCATGACGCATCATGCTTGCGTCATTGGGGAGGAGAGTCGTATATAAGTTATCGGAGCAGAAACCCAGAAACCGCAACTTTTTTCTCGAGTCAATATCGATAAGATGTCGGGAAGGAAATACCAATGTGTAAAATTAAATATCCTCTTATTTACTAGATCCGATTTAAACGTTTTGCTATTTACATCGTATGATTTGCTACGTGAGTGTTAAGCCAAGCTTTACCTTTTACGTGTGCTCCAACTACCAACGCAAATATTGTGGTTGATAAGCAATTCACGCTCCTTTGATACCACCCACATTTCCATGTGCTCCGTTCTGTTTGAATTGAGTCACGGCCTACACCGACGCCGACGTCGTCGCCGCCGCCGACGTCAACCGCCGGAGTCAAAAGACACGAAAAAGGAAAATGAAAACTCATTCTTGCTGGGACTGTTCGTGATACGGATTTATTTTATTGCAGTCATGACGGGTTAGCCCACAGGCTTCATAAAAATGTAATTCCCTTTAGTCCAGATTTTTTTTCTTATGAGAAATTCTTGGAGACACGAGAAATATTGAAAACCCACTCAGTTAGCATTTCAACGTCGTAACCAGTGAAAAAAGGGACAACAGAAACCATCTCAATGTGTTCTTTTATTAGTATCTTATTAATGGAACTAAAAACACATGACTTTCAAGGATAGATCTTTTTTCGTGTGGCCTTTGTCTGAATACATAATTAATTAGCAGGGCAATGCTAGGTCGTAAAAATACATTAATCAGGCGAAATCGCCGTAAAATCCATGGAAAGACCAAAATTTACTCGGATATTATTTGGATAAGTAAAAAAATCCAGTAAAAAATAAACAATGACAGTGAGCGATTACATAAAAAACACCAATAAAATCTCCTGATCGAGGATTATTCACAAAATAGTTGCTGACAAAGTAACCTATATTACAGTTCATGGGCTTTTTTATTGCACCGTACTCTCACATCTGTCAAGCCGTAAAAATGTAACTGTTTGCTAATAACTATAAAAATAGCCGTTTAAGTGCAGTAACACAAAGCAGAACTTTTTCATCTAAGATCTAAAATATTTAGCAATGTGGTGTAAGAAATAAGTTTACTGTTGACAAATCACTATTGTAGTAATGCGACAATAGATCTGTTTTTTAATTAAACGAAAACTTTGTATGAAAACAGTAACTTTGTGTTAGATTGGTATTACTTGGCAATTTTGCGAAACACAGAGGAATGGAGAAAATGGTGAATCATTTTAGATAATATGTGAAACATGGTACTTAATGTTACTATATTTTTTCATATTTAAAGTTGTGTTGTAATGAATGTAATGAAAATTGACATAATAATAATCGTAATAATAGTCTTTATTTAAATTAAACATAAAATTGCTACAAATATTAAATAATAATGATTCAGCAGAGCTGCCCTTCAATACAACCATCTATATAAAAACCAAACGATGATCTAATAATTAACAAAACACAAAACAAAAAATACATATTTTCTATAAGCTATTTAAAGATGCACCTATCGAAAAGAGTGATAAATTAATTATCTATAAATAAATAATTTTGTATTTGCTATTATAATCATTAATTATAATTATATAATAATCAATATTAATTTTTTGTGGATATATCTTGTCCTGTTCCAAGCCGCCACTCGCAATTATACATCAACATTTTTTAAACAATCTATATGGAGTAAAATACTACAAATGTTGAATATTAAGACAATTTAAGTATGCAAGAATAAGATGAGAATCCAATTTTTTTTAAGATCATAAAAAAAATGCAGAGAACGGAAATTAACATATAAGCATTTCCATAATCTTGAATGTCAAGAAAATATGAAATATTAGAAATATTAATTTTTACCGAATACAACACTTCCTTTTAGGAAGTACTTAGGTATCACGAGAGAACTGACAAGAAAAAACAAATTTGGAGGTTTGCAACTTGGAATTAACTTTACACTTTATCCCTCATCAACGAGTTTACAGCTTTCGCATCAAATGTTATTGTTATTAGCGTAATGCTTCTGTGGTTTATGATTAATTAACACCAACCGGCAAGACCGGAAAATTTCATTTTTTGTCGTAAAAAATGTTATTCTGAAGCCTACATACTTAATGATATTCATGAAATTCCGGTTGTTGTTAATGTGATTACATCTAGTGTATGACCAAAAAAATCGAAATTTGATACGTATTGTCCAAGCAATAAAATTTTTTGCTCTTTTAATTTCAGCAGAAATGAGTTTTTTTTTTAAATATAACAATCTTATTCTTTTATATTCCATATTCAGTTGGGCAATTACATTTTAAAATAAATTCAAGTTTAATAAAACAGCGTTTTGAGTAATAACATGTAGAAATATTAAATACTTTTGTAACATAAAGGTTAATATAACATATTTTGGCATACCAAATATTTAGTTACAAAATTTTATATGAAAATCAAAAATTTTGAGACACATCAAATTGATAGTATTAAAAATAGTGTAATTCTTATTGGAAATTTGTGCTTAAAAAAATTATCTTTTATCTGAAGGGGAAAAGACATTTGCGGTTTAAAAATGAGTTACATCATCATCATAATTATATATTTAAAGCTGTCAGCTGTTTGTGTTTTCACAAAGACGAAAAATGGCAAAGGACGAGTTGGATAAATAATACAGAAATACCGTAAATATAATTAAATTTTATACACACAAAGAAATTTTTTGCAATTATGAACAGTTTTCAAAAATCTTTGCGTTGAGCAATATTCGCAGAAATTTATTATAGAATACTGTCAGCATATCATATATCTTTTCCTGTGTTCACTTATCTCTCGATTTTCTGATACTGAAACGTATGTTTACTGCTGCCTGTATGGAACTGGAAATGTTAGGGAAACGACTTACTAACTTTATTTGTTATTAATGACATCTCTTTGCTTTATTTATATGAAAAGCAAAACTATATTTTTGTAGCGTTTTCGCAATAGGATTTTTCAGAAAAATATTTAAATAAACAGTTGAATTAAAGAAAGATGTGGCATATTAAGAAAAGGCAAACACTTGCTTCCGACACGTGAAATTTATGTGAACAATTTTTTTCCGTAGTTATATATCAAACCAAAAAAAAGTTTAATGTCGACTTTGTAGGCGGCGAGAAACTTGTTACATAATTTTTGTCTACCTCGCATCGATGTCATTAAAGCGTAAATTATTTCCACATTTAAAGTTCATTTTGGTTTAAAATCGGGTAAATATATCACCACTCTTGAATGTTAATTTACAAAATGTCATATGTCGCCCTGTAGAGAAAAATTAGGTATTATCTTCCACCAAATTGCATTCGTCCCGTTATACATTGTTTTTTAAAATAAATGAAAACCGATTTTTATCTTTCCAAGCAAAACATAAAAGGTTTTTTTACATAATGATATTTGCCTGTTCGTCCACGATGAACTTTGACAAATGATTTTAAAAATTTTCAAGTTCAATTGTAATGTTTCTTACAAAGTGAACATTTTTTTGTCCTATTTTAATAATTAAACGCAAGTACAAATGTTGCATTATTTTGTTAATGTTATATTTTCCATATTAGTACATTAAAAAAATACCAACTCAGCATTTTATAGTAACCTTTGTATAGTAAAATAATTATTCTACATGTGTGCCTAGCGTGTGAACTGTACACCTGAAATAATCAATTTTATTTGAATAATTAATTGAAAATATAATTTTCACGTTAAGACAATACATCGATAATTATTTTCACAGTGAGTTTCTTTTGTTGCAGAAACGAAACAAGAACTTGAAGATCTAATGGCCGATATAAAGAAAACTGCCAATAAAGTCCGTGCCAAGCTTAAAGGTAAGTCAACAGGAATTTACCAGTGGGCTGCTGCCGTTGGAACATAAAGAGAGAGAAAAGGAACAAAAATTATAATGGTGTATATAGTATGTATTGACTAGCTAGCACCATGTAAACAAATTTCAAGCTGTGAATGAGGAGCTGACAAAAGCGTAAACGAAATTGGAACGTGAAAGGGAAAAGTTTCATTGGGTTTTTCGGTTTTATAGGATCGTTAAACATGGGCTCTATCAAACCGTATACTGTAACTAGCAATATTTCACAGTTTATTATTTTGATGATGAATCGATTATACTACGTCTGATTATTACATTTTCGTGTGAATTCAATAATGTCACACTACTCAAACATATTCCAATTATTGCAGTGATAGAACAAAATATAGAACAAGAAGAACAAACGAATAAATCATCGGCGGATTTGAGGATACGGAAAACACAACACTCGACGTTATCCAGAAAGTTTGTAGAAGTCATGACAGAATATAATCGGACGCAGACGGACTATAGAGAAAGATGTAAAGGGAGAATACAGAGACAATTAGAAATCAGTAAGTGTATTGCTTTTTCGTTTTTTTGTTTCTGCTGCATATAACACAGAAATTTAATTACAGCCGGTAGACAAACAACAAACGAAGAATTAGAAGAGATGTTAGAGCAAGGAAACCCAGCAGTGTTCACACAAGGTGTAAGTTGGAAAATTGTAAATTGTTGTTTGAACGAGTTTGTTTGACGTCTATTCATTTCAGATTATAATGGAAACGCAACAAGCTAAGCAAACTCTAGCGGATATAGAAGCGAGGCACGCGGATATTATAAAATTAGAAAATTCAATCAAAGAACTTCATGACATGTTCATGGATATGGCGATGCTAGTAGAAAACCAGGTAAAAATTTAATTACTTTGTATCAAAATCATACCAAATGTATTAGTTAGTTTATAATCAGTTTTTGTATCTGTTTAGCGCATCAAAACAACGTTTATATAATAGTATCTGACATGTTTAACTTTTAAGTCGAAATACAATCACCCTTGGGCGCTCGTTTCTCAATTTAGCATCGTCACTGCACTACATCATTTATATTTTGTTCGAATATTAATGTTACTTTAGTTTTGGATAAGTTATTACCCAGCGGGACTAATTTCAACTTTACAATATACGCTCACGCTATTATTAATAACACTTCTTCTCTAACGGGGGTTATAACTGGTAGGAAAAAAATAATTTCTATTCAACTTGTAGGCCTGGCTTCTATCTGTTTACATTTACTAACACCGAATTTCCTTCTTCCTGCTGGGTTTTTAGGGAGAAATGATAGACCGTATTGAGTACCACGTGGAACACGCGGTGGATTACGTACAAACAGCAACCCAAGATACCAAGAAAGCATTAAAGTACCAAAGCAAAGCGAGGCGGGTGAGTTTGTTCCTTAGTTCGTAAGATCACACAGTGTTTATTCGCTTCTAATTATTTTGATGTTTTGTTTTGCCCTCTTCTCCTTCACCCTACCGTCCTTTCTGATGACCCCATATTTTTTCGGTTGCTTTCTGCATACTTAATGGTAACTGATACTAACTACTTTGTGTGCCTTTGTCACTCTGTTTTAATGGATATTAAATGTTTGTACATACTAATTGTTGGTTGCGCTATTTCTTGGTGTTTCTCTTTGATGGGTTCCATTTCGGTCCTTCGATCCTTACTCTCCTTTCCAAGCCTTTTTCGTACCTGTAGGGCGAACTTGTTGATCGAGTGGAATATCACGTTGGCTTGACTGCAAATCATGTACAGTCAGGACGATCTGAGTTGAAAGCTGCTCAAGAATATCAGAGTAAAGCTAGAAAGGTAGGTCCTGTTCCTGTTCCTTTCGACATCTCCCAGCTTACGCCTAAAGAAAGCTGCAATTTATTTGTACATTGTACATTATATTTTATTTTTTATTGCGGTCGCTGCAAAGTGTTTTCGTGTTATGAATTCAACATTTTTTTATAGTTCACATTTGCAGCGTTCCGATATTTTGATGTTTTCAAGCAGGGTCTTCTTTTATTTTACGTAATTTATATTTTCTATGTGTTTGCTTGTCATATATGTATGAGACCCTGTGTTTTATTTATGTAGCTGGATTTATTTTGTTTTTTATTATTTTCTTCTGTTCACAGAAAAAGATCCTGATCATAATCTGCCTCATAGTAGCTATCATCATTTTAATAATTATTTTGGCAGTTTGTTTGCCTTGAAAGACCAGCCACTATTAATTTAATAAAACGAAAGAAGTGTTTGTGAGTTGATTGTGTGAAAACAGTCTAAATCATTAATCTGCAATATACTGATGTGTATTTTGTGGTGTCCTGATAAGATTATTTAAAGTGACTAATTTCTACTGCCTCTGCGAAGATGGTTTTTAGTCTACATCGTTCTTACAGAAATGTAAAATAATGATCTAGAAATTCGTAATAACCATATCTCATTTTTGTTAATGATTTATTGTTATTTGCATTTAAACTTAACATTTGCCGCATTAAAAATAATTTAAAAAAAACTGAAAGAAACGGAGGATGAATCTCATGAATAACCATCTAATAATGTTAAAATAGTGAGCTTAGGTAGTATTTTGTGTGTATATAATGTTATATCAATATAAAAATTATCTAAGCAATAAAAAAAATAATTGTCCTAAACCTATTAAAGTTAATAAGACTTCTGGTAATTGGATAGCCAAGTATTTAAATGAAAAATTTATCTTAGCTTGTAAAGATATTGCATTCAACTGCAATATTGCATAGGCTTTTAAAAGTAGTGGTAAGTAATGTTTTGGATGTGTTGCTAAAATAAAGTCATAGTAAATATGAACTGTTGGTAATTTATAGTTTGAATTGTATACTTTGGTAAAGAAAAAAGGTAATTCAACTAAATTTAATCTACCAGTTTGCATCACTGCATGGTCATTATATAATAATACTCAAAATAAATTTTTTAATAAGCCTGAATGTTTAGTAAATATTCCTTTACTTCATGATCACAATGTAAAGTTGGGTATCTTACCGTAATAAATTTAGTACATTATGTTATATATATATATTTTATTTTATTATTATACAATTATATGATATATTCAGAGTCTAGACTTTGGCTGGAAAAACCTAGAATACCTAACTGTAAAATTTTGAATATGAACATTCAAGAATATTTTGTTGTTTTATTAGTCTCCAAGCTTTATGTCGGAACATTTTGTGTGACCAAGGGCCTCAAGCGGATCCTGTCTTTTTTTTTCTGTAAATGATAAAAGCAAACTTCCAAGATGGAAAAAAGCTCTTCCCACCCGGGAACTGTTTATTGTCAGGTCCGCATACATATTCGTCAAATATTCTTATGTAAAGATTGCAAAACGGTCATCGATTGAAAGCTCGGAGACATTAAAAACATCAAATGTTTAACTTTTTTTTGCCTAGTCTGTGATTGATGTAAACGTAGATTTTTAGCATATAAGTTAATATATCTGGTTTTTTACTTATCATACCAAAGACGATCATATTATTTTATCATTGAAAGCACTAAGTAGTTATCTTGTTATTATGTATTTTATTACTTCCGCAAAATCTCAATTATCGGTGCTGTGAAGAATAACCACACAGAATTTTTTAAAAATTAGCTACATCCGTTTTCTTTTTTTTTCCAAGCTCATTTTGATCTAGTGTTAGACTTGGCACAGATAATCGAGGTTCTGCTCTATTTGCTTTGTATATATTTTTTCTGTTATTTGTAATTATGTTTATAAATTATTAAACTTTATTTTTGTATTTTTTTAATTTTTTTTTGTAGTATCACTTATCATTTTCTAAATAGTAGTTTTGTTTACGTCTGTTTTATTTTTATAACAATTTTGAGGTAATGTGAATGAAAGAATGAATTATATTATTTAAGGAAATACCAACCGTGCTAAACTGTAGCATGATAATCCAATTACTGCAGTACAGTACTTGATTGTGATACTCAACAAAGTAACCGGCAACACCATTGGGATTTAATCGGGAGAAAAGCACTGCCGAATATACTGTGCTTTCAACAGTTGGTTGAAGCAATTTTAATTAAGGTAATTTGTAGTCACATTAGTGTAGGTAGTTCGAAATAAGACTAATTCTGATTTCTGCACTAATACGTAAATTATCTTTTCTATTTAATTTACGTAATTCTGTTGTAAATGAAAACTGTACTTGATATAGATTTTACCTACAAAATTTTCTTATAAAATGTGTTAGGCTATTCCATAGTATATAATGACATTCTGCAAAAACGTTAGTGCGGTACTAATAAAAACCGCATCCTAAGATAACCATCGCTATTATTTCACAACTCATAATCTGGCATCAACGCTTTTCATTGGAAGATGCTTGGTTAAAACAATCATTTTGTAAATAACTACTATGGTCATTACTTTATAAAGTTTGACGATCGACACATCAATTCTTCACCATGTACCACTACAAGCTCAAGTCTAAGTATGTGGAGTGAGTCAGCTGAGATGCTATTGCAGCTCAAAATTACAAACCTTTACAAAATAAGTATCTTTTGGTGTGTTAGAATTGTAACTTATAAATACCGAAATTAATTTTTAGATCTAGAACATTTTTTAAAATTTTTTGGTAAAAAATTTAATGCTTTAACTGTGAAATTAGATAATCTAAAAATTGTGCTAATCGCCGGTTATGGTTTTTTAAATATCAACAAATATTCCAGTTTATGTCGTATGATCATTAAAATCCTTAATTGGAGAGTACTGTTTGCGTCACGGATGAAACTTGCACACTTAATTTAATTCTGCAATAATGCACTTTACAATTGAGATTTTTTTTATTGGCCAATACGTTGTAAAATTATAATTAAACCAGGAGCAGATATTTAATATACATTATATATTTTTATATACGTATTTTCGTTTTTATGTTACTGTTAAAAGATTCTATTAATTTTCCTTCGAATTGTCTATAAACTCAGTTTATTATTATTATTATTATTATTTTTTAATAAAACTAGCCCCCCGAAGTTTAAATATTTTTTATTGGACAAGTTGGATACTTATATTGTGATTTTTTTCTTTTTATTAAAGACATCTCGGTGTCTGATATAAAATTAGTAAATTGATATATACTATTCGCCCGTGAAAGCGTTGTAATCTTGAAATGTTTCCGCTAATAATAATGGTATTGTCATTATAAGGTTTATTATAAAATCATATTTATTGTTCATCTTAACTCCGCCCACAATGACAAAAGATTGTTTGAAAATATCAAATGAAAGAAGCCAGTGACATTTATTAGAGTTGCGAAACTAAGATGAAATAATTATACATTTTCATTTTTGAAACTATTAAAATTGTATTTGTTAATTTGACAAATTTTCCAGCTACTAGTGTTTAATGATTCATTGTAACCCGGGCATAACAGGCTGGGCCTCTGCCCGATCGCATTATCTAATAATAATAATAATAATAATAATTAGCTTCCCTACGATTGATTTAATGTGAGCGGAGTCAAGGTGTACTAACAGTGACAGCAGTACAGGAATAAATTTTTCTAAGTGATATCTGATTTTGTAATAAACAGTGCAAATTATATTAACTGGAATATTAGTACAAACGTTTCAAGGTCACAATATGTCATAAGAGGCACCTATATGTGTTACAATTGTGCCCAGTGGTGATTTACTCGTTAGTAAGCGATTTTTGTTTACGATATAACGTATCAAAGATTTACCGACTTTGAAAACGCTTTTTGACAGTGGTCAAAAAGAAAAGTATGACGCAAGCCACTGTCTCAACGTCAACAATAATTATAAATATTAAACAGTATGTGGCACGTTAATTGTTAATAATCACTCGTTATTTCCTGTATTAGTTTCAAAAAAGAAATAACGTATGCAAACTGCATTGATTTATAGTTCAAGTGGGGTGGAAGATAGTTAGAAGTAAAATTTTTGACTTATTTAATAAAAATATACAAAAACGGTGAAAAATAAATTTTCATCTTTAACGATCTTGCTTGTAATATCGTTAATGTCACAATTAAAATCATTAACTCATACAAGCCCATGAACTGCTAAATATATATATTTAGAAAGATGTAATACGCATGTGTGTAAACGCAAAGGTATGAATTCGTATTAAATCACATTTAAGTGTTAAAATTAAGGACGAAACAATTATTAAGAATGTTTTCATGTTTTTTATGAGCCCCTTTGGAAAAGAGATGTTTCTAAAAATCATCGATAGTTTACAAAACTAACATGTTTATAAGAATTTGAAAAGTTATTTTGCAAGAAAAAAATTAGCAATAAAAAAAACGTTAAAGCTGACTCACCCTGTATAAGTATTCTCATTAATTAAATTACTAAAAACGCTGATGGGTATTCGTTCCTTTCAATTAAGAAAGTAATGAAATTATAGCAGTTAAATTTATTTCGTTGCCGTTATGAACAATAATAAAAATTTAAAACGAATTATAGCGGTATGTTAAGAATATCATATTTTTTTTTACCGTGTCATAATGAACAAATACATTATTGAAACAGATTTGTAATTTAAAATGTTTAGTAGATAGGCCTAAAATATCGTTTCATAAAAAAAAAAAAAAAAAAAAGATTGAAACATTAAATGCCATTAATATTAACAAAAACTTGGGTAGTAAAATTACAAATTATATTGGCAGATATCTTATTGAAGTTTATATAAGCCTATTAAATTATATAATTCTTGGTTTTAAGATTAGTTTTTTTTTTACAGACAGAACACAACAGGTGTCTGTTTCAAATTTAAATCAAATTTGTCACGTACTTTAGAACATAATTGACAGAAAGATGAAAAAGTGTTGAGTTTTTAAAAAAATTCTGGAAGTCCAATTTTTTTTTTTTTTTTTTAAGAATTTTATATATGGAACAATTGTGTATTGTAACATCATATAAAAGCATTGAATTCAGTTCTCTAATATTGATAAAATTGAAATAACTAAAAAGATGCAACTCCCCATAAGCATCATACTGCCTTAAGAAGAAATAAAATGTAATTCTAGGCACTCAACACCATTCCTTAGAATACTTTTAGTAATGTTAATGTACCCACCTATACCACAGTCCAGCAAACGTATTTGTATCGTTTATGATTTTTTTTTTGTTTTTTTATTTGTTGAGTTAATTATGGCCTGTAATAATAAACAATTGTTTCGATTTTTTATGTTTACAGAACAGTATTATTGTATTAGTCTGTATTGTACTCGGTAAATGATTGTATGAAGTTTTGGCGAATAACTGAAAGCAGATTGATTACCCGTCGGAGGTTTTCGTTCATTTTGCTGCGCCAAAATTTCACAGAAATTCTGTTGTACTTTTAAAAAAGTGACAATGGCACATAGTGTAGTGTAATCACTTGCCGTAAAAATTAAAAATTAACCGTTTTATTGTGTGTTTCATCTGCAGAAGAAAATTATGATCTTAATCTGTCTTACAATCCTGGGAATAATAGTCGCATGTACCATTGGTGGATATATTGGATTGGTATAAATTAGTAAGTAGTTGTTTAATCAGATCATTCTGAAATTACTTTGCTGTGATGCCGATACATACGTATTTTTGTTTCAGATGGTGAACAAATTTTCGAATAATCATCGTTCTTCTTCGCTTGCTCCAAGCATAAAGTTTGCATTGTTTGTTGTTGAGACAGTTTTACGTAGGTATATAATAATTTCTACATTTAATTAATTTATTTTCGTTATTGACTAGCTTAGAACGCAATTATTGTATTATAATATAAAAAAAGAACATGTTCATTCATAAGAATCTCGATAAAACATTTGCTGTAGCAATAATATGTAAATGTTGAGTTCGAAAATGTGTGATATTTAAGCAGACGTTAAATTTTCTTTTAGAAATTGTCTAGAAATGTTACTGCGTACTAGTGTACAGAGTTACTGTTTTCTATAACTATAGCAGATTACAGATTTTCATTTGAGTATTTTGTATTGGAAGAGGTGCCATTTTTCTTTATATCTTATGTAAATTAAATATTTCGAGATCTGAAATTATTGTGCAATATATTTTTAAAAACGTTGTTTAATAGATCGTTAGCTTAAGTATAGAATTTTTAGATGTAGATGCTAATGTTGTTCTTTATAGAGGGGTGCACACACAATCAGTAGATTTTGAAAGGCCTAACTAAAATTCGGAAGACAGTACCTTCATAAGTACCTGCTGCACTTAAACTACTCTGACTGTGTCCGTAAGTACTTTCAAGTAGAGACGCCATACACACGGGTATTGTTTTATAAACTCAACCTGTTGCGACTTAGGGGTATGCCGTGATACAGATTAGTTGGTTGCTGTCTTTGATGAAACTCGCTGATCTGTGTCAGATTTAAAAGAAAATGTCAATGTAGAAAATAGGATAGCAACAAGATTGGATTTGTAAAATAACGTGAATCATATTATACGTTATTGTCTTCCGTCATCCCTATTACCCATTCAGTTGGTTACCGATTTTTTTTTTATAAATTCCTAGGCTTTCAAGGATCTCTGTAATAATGAACATAAGTCTTTCGTCATTATAAATATTTATGTATGTAGACAATTTTATACTGGACCTAAATCATAGTGTAGCTCCAGTCGACGATGGAGTTAGTAATTCACTTGTAAAGCGGTGAATTGTAACACCAGCGAAACAATTCAAGTTATACGTGTCAATTCAATTGGAAATAAATCTTTGAAACTTAATATATAATAAATTTTCTTGCATCTTTAAGTGTCGATGCAAACAAGTGAGATATTAATGTAGTTAAATACTTTTTATCATGTAAGTAGAACTTTGAAATATGAGTATGTATTAGAGATAGGCTATTTTAAAATAAAACGATGTTACACACATCTGTACAATATTATGTTCACGAGTTGACTTAATTATTTTAATTTTTTATTAGCATAGTTTTACAAAAAAGATGGCAATATTTATAATATCAACTCCTTTAACCATTTTGTAATAATATAATTGTTACAACATGTTCAATGGATCATCAGCTCTTGTACATTGTAGACATCCATTTTACATTTATTGTGATTTATAAAATGATCATCGACTTTTTATAGATGTAGCTAGACTAAGTTCTAATTAGGAAATTTTACACTAAAAGTGAGATGATTCATTTAACTCCCAAATTTTATTTTGAAGATGGCGTACTGAATCGTTTGATAATATCATGGTTAAAGGAGAAACTTGTGATTCTATGTATGTGTCCTTTTCAACTTTAAACGAGCACAAAAATGTGAAAAACTTACTTCAAACAAAACTAAATGTAATAGTCATAGTTTAATAGTTACAATTGTTACTTTTAATTTTATTGTTGAAGTTATTTAGGAAGTAACTGTACACTGCAAAAGTATTGGTAATAGCGAACCCTGACCACTAGCGATAAATTTGTTAATGATTGATTTATTTTTCAACGCTGGTGTTGAGGGCGCAGTCCCCTCACTCGTGTGTTGTGACCTTCTTTAGCTAGTGGCACCTGTGTCTATGTCTGCTCCTTGTAACATGTCATAATGAATGTGCACGCAACCTCCACAAGATGATACATATAGAATTAAATCACCAAATTTCACTTGTAAATACACTAGTTGTGACCCAGTTGCTTTCAATAACTAACGTTTATACATTAGACAATAATATAATGTACGAATATCATTTGTAGATGTATTACGTTATCTATATAGTAAATTCATTCAAGTGTCATCTTGTGGATTTGTACCTATGTAAATTAGGAAATTCATTTAAAATCTATATAATATACATATTTGAAGTTGGAAGTTTCATTATAAATATCTTCCATAAGTGCTGTCGTATTTTATTTATCTTGATCCACTGAAAATTTGCTCCCAGTATGCCTTAAACGCATTTTTTGATGAATGTTGGCCCATCTTCGTCGATAAACAACGCGTTTAAAGCAGGCCGGGATATAAAATCACTTCGATCATATAATCTAAGTAATATCAAAGTTAAAGTAAAAAACCTGTATAAAAATAATTTTTAAATATATTTAGAATCATCATTTTTGAATGTACGGTTCATACGCATATGTTCGACAGACATCGCGCACCAAACAAAATTAGAAACAAATTAGGGGTACTTCATCGTTTGGTTCGTTGTAACAAAAAAAAATTATATTTGTCTGTAGTGACTTGTAAAGGCAACAAATAGAATAAACCGCCAATCATAGATACTTTCTAATTGTTAAAAATCATCAATCAAAATTAAGCAGTTTTGGCGGTATATTAAATTTATTGTCTCTGCAATTCAGTTTCTAAGTGTGATACAATTTCAATATTGGACATGTAAAAAGTAAATAGAAAAATAATTATTTTATATCGTCAGCTCATATGTTGCTCTAATCAACATTATTATATATGAATGAGCCTTCATAGGTATGCAATTTGAATTTTAAATCTAGGGAATTTTGTTTCATTAATTAAAATGTCAACGATAAGTGTCAAATTTATACGTCAAACTATGTCAAATAACATAAACACCAACACATAATAATTTATCTTTTTGGAGTATTGATAACAAATTGATTAAAATTGAGGTTGACATTGATTTACTGTGGAGAATACTTTAAAATTGCTTTAGTGAATAATGTTCAAAAAATTCTAGTTTGACCAATATCTCCACTTGTTTTGACGGTAGATGTTAAAACAATATGTAATATAATACTTAATAATTAGTTCTAGAGGGATTAAAATCTATTTCAATATGATCCAGAATCTCAGTGCAGTATTAAAATCTTTCTTGTATTTATTAATCATTCATAACATTGTAACAGCTGATAGTAAGTGACTCAATTATTTTTCATGAAGTGTAGCCTTGAAAAACATAAATGTTTAGATCAGTGGCTTTATGACAATTTGAATACAAATAATGAATGGCAAGGTCAGTGGTTTCCCTATTCACCTGAAGCAACAGAAGATAAGAACCCTGTTATTAACATAAGACAAAATTTATATGACACGGATCATGGTATTGTAATGGGTGTTAAAGATCCTAATTGCGACGATGCCAAGGTTTATAGTAACGAAATAAAGTTAGGAGCAAGTCTCAATCATATCATTTCAGACAAATTTACAAATTGACTGGGATTTTAATCCAATAAATTACACATGTTTTAATGCGAATCAAAAATTGATTTATAGGCCAAGAAGTGATGTTCAACCTGTGTATTCCTATGATCACATTCCAAAAGGCTACAGTGTATGTAACATATTCTTATAGTGTAATATATTAATTAATTTACAAAATTTTAGGCTGCTCACAAGTGTATGGATAGGCCTATTGAGTATGATAATATGATACCAACTTTGTAGGTAAATAATAATATTAATTATTAAATGTAATTATTAAATTATAGTGGCACCCATCGTCCTCTTTGGGCTCGATATGGTGAATATACTTTTTTGCCTAAACAAAGATGGCTACATAATTTAGAACATGGTGCTGTTGTAATGTTGTATCATCCATGCGCTGACAAAAATGAAGTCAATATTTTAAAGATTTTAGTTAAGAAATGTTTATATAGACATATTATAACGCCATATAATTTATTGTCGCCGGAACATGTAAGTTGAAATTGGGAAAATGTAATAGATTTATTTATGTGTCAGATTTATAGCCACTAGCGCTGGTTACATGGGGTCATCGCCTAGAAATGTCGAAAGTAGCTCCAGAAATAGTTTTGGATTTTATAAAACATCATGCATTAAAAGGACCTGAACAGACTGCTAAGGATGGACAGTACGACTTGATGTTGGAAAAACATGCTCAAATTGTCAGTGACATATTGGATCATCAGCTGTGTAAGCTTTATGATTTTATTCAGTAAATTGTGTGCTAGGCTTGAGTAACATGTGCAATTATATCTCTGTGAACATGTACTGAAATTTAATATAATCCATTATACAAAATTATTTTCATTTGGTTTTCCTACTTTTACAGCTGACATTATTGAGAAAATTCTAAGTTTTTCAAAATACGATAAACTCAGTTCGTGCAGTATATGTGATCAAAAGGTTGCATTTAAAATAGGTTAATATAGTGATGGTGTAAATGAGCAGTAAGTTTTTGATGAACACCATATATCAGCAGTATGTTCATTAATATACTAAACATCTTATAATTTTTATAAATTTTTCAGGATTCCAATTTAAATTGCAACAAAACTAGAACTGACACGATCGCTTATCTACAGACTGAAGGTTCATAATTTTTGACATTAAAGATCACTTTACAGAATTGATCAAAAGAATTGCATATTGCCTGTTAACACACATTACCGCTACATACACGTAATCGTTTATTTATACTTAATAGAACAAAAAAGATAAGTTTTTGTTATTGTAGAATATTAACCGATAATTGAAAGAAAATGAAAGTAAAAATTTTAATATCGTTATATTGTCTAAACAATAAATCAATAATAAAAAATACATACAAGATATATTGTAAATTTTACTTTTTTTAAAAGTAAAATTAAAATAAAAAATGCTTTTCTTGAGTTTACACCATTTACATAAACGCGAGTAGCGATGAATAGGTTTATTTAGTTGATTTTTAATTTTTATATGGTTTTTATTATTATTTTTTAATAGGTTAATTAAGGTGGATCACGCATTAAATGTCTGTGTGGCAATGACAGTCATCACGAATAATAATTGTTTAACCATTTCATCATTTAAAGCAAAAAATATTACAATATGTCTTGCAAGATGCGCAGTAACATTAAATACATTTCGCTGTATTTTTTTAAATTTTGACTTCATTTTTTCAATATTGTATAAAAATATATAGTGTATAAAAACTTAGCCTCAAGTCCATCAGCCTAAATCACGTTGAATACTCGATCATTTTTAGAGAAAAATGGTGCATATTCACAGCTGAAATATTCTAGATTTAATATCTTTGTCACTACGAAAGAGAACATATATGGTAATTTCAAAAGTTTAACGAGCATCCAGAACTATAACTAAGGCGTCCAGAAAATTTCAAAGACATAGAGAAGTTTTAAAAATACACATTGGAAGAAGCTGTAAAATTCTAAAATATTGATATCTATTTGTGATAAATCTGTGTTAGGTATATTATCTGATTTATCGAACAAAAATTATACAGAAAATACCCATTGTTAGCGCGGATTTAGTCAGGACAAGTATAGTCAGAAGTCAAATCTTTCCTGGTCAAATCTAAACAGTTGATCGCTTTAATTAGTAAACTTTAATATTGCATATGTAACATTCGACAAGTCCCACCCAATTGATTAATAATAATAATAATCGTATACCCCTCTGGTATAGGGCCAGGTGCTAGAATTTTATTAGGTCATGCAAACGAATCTAACATGACCTAATGACTATTACGTATGCAGTGACCGGGACCGACGGCCTTATATCTCCTCCGAAAGATGATAGC
>QDEB01104227.1:0-11562 GCA_004193795.1 Asbolus verrucosus | reverse complement strand
GTTCAAATTTCCTGCTAAATATTTTTTATTTGTCTAATATTTTCACCGGTCGGCACATTAGCAGCATCTAAACGAATGTACCTATAATAAAAATTAATATTCCAGGTGTTAATTAGAAACGCTTTAGATGAAATTAATAAAAACTAGTGCACAAAAAATATTTAATTATAATTAAATGCAAAAATATAAGAATTATATAAATTAATTTATTGTATTGTGATATTAGCCATTTTTTTCGAAATGTCGATCTATCAAAAATTTGCAGGGGGACCATTACAATCAATTGCAAAGACGATATCCACTTGTTCGCCATAAATCTAACTGTAATCTCATTGATGTTTTGCGGTTTTTGATCTTCTAGAGATTGTTCAATAAAATTTTAGAGGCCAAGAATCGTCCCGTTTCCTGCTAAGCGATCCACTTCTGTAAAGTCGTTTTCAGATGTTACTATCCAGCTGCATCATAGGTGGTGTTTCGAATTTAATGGTTTTATAATTTGTATTTTTATTTTCTTGTTGCAAATTATTATTCAAACATTTGAATTATTTTTTTTAACATTTTCGTCTATCTTTAATTTTCACGAATATGGCACGGTGAAAAGACAACTCTGAAAGAAATAAAAACAACACGTGATACACGCAATTTTGAGTATAAGCAGATTACGAATTGCAATTGTCAAATTTATGTGTAAGAAAACGTAAGCAAAAACAGGCGATGATGCGAACACTTTAAAATCAAATAATAAATCTGACAATATTGCTGGAATATCCAGGTGAAAAATAGAAAACATACACCAGAAATTTTAATATTACTTAATACAATCACAAGTTACCATCTTTTGTAACCCCGAAACTGGATTGTAAACACTCAAACCTAACCTTGAAATAACGATGAAAACCCATCCACAAAATTGTCAAGTCTAAACGTAGGCGTTCGTGTATGCGCACAGGGTCGTATTTCCACTGGTTAGTTTCAAATTCAAATTTGTATTATATGTTGCATATTAGATGTCATATTAATTTCATTATCTAGAAATTCTAGATTACCCTGAAGGTAATCAACGTAACACGCGGTTAATTTGCAAATTTAATCTTTACAATTTGAAAACTAGTAACATTATAAGATTTTTCATGCAGTTTCAAAAGTAAATATATGAGCCCAGTTTATTTAATAGTTTTCGATTGTTCCAATACATTTACATTTGGACAGTGAATATTGAAAATATTAAAATCGAATGGACCAGTCTTTATTAACATATTTGAAAATTCATCATATTCGTATAAAATCACATCATTATCCTTCTTTTTTAAAAATGCAATATTCCATTTTTATATCTAAATACAGCATCTACATCAGATGTAACGCCAGGAAATAATTCATTAATAATTCTGTGTCGTTTTGATTTCATAGTCGATTTTCAATTCAATATAATAATCATGATCATAAAATATAGAAGTACGTCCTGTGTGCGAAATAAAAATTGCTTGCATTTTTTATTCCTAGGTAGTCCTAAGTCATAAATATTTCCAGATTACTTTTTTGAAAACTAGGAAAGTCAATGAAATAATATTTATTTCGATCTATGATTACAACTTTTCCAGAAGGTCTTTGATAGATATGAGAGATTTGTTTTACAAACGGTAAGTATTCAGTTATTAATTTGGGTCTCTATACGGATAAAAACCCGTAAAACTTCAACTTTTAATAATTATAAAAACTGACAATTATAAATTATTAAATCTATCGGTTTCACACTTAAAAATCATTTTGTCCTGAAGTACACTTATTAGTGTCATTAGTTAATCGTTTATTAGAGATGACGTAATACATTAATTTTCCACTATGAGATATGAGATACCAGACTAGGTTTATTCCCATTTGAAATTGTAAAATTAATTTTCTTCTATTTCTCATACTTCTTAAATCTTATTTCTTTTTCTCTCAACTGGACCTTTATGCTAGTCATTATTGTCAATACATACTGTTGCTTTATATAAACTTATTTTTTTCGAAAAACTTTTCGTCATAATGTTTTGTCCGTACAATCAAACTTTTTCGATAGACATAAATATTGACTAGAGTTTGAGTATATTATTTTTTACTAAAAAGTCAACTTGTAATTTATAGTTCATTACGTATTTTCTTCTTATATTCATAAAAAACTTTGATAATTTGAATACTGTTAGGATGAGAGGTCAACGCCGACAAGTTTTTGAACTCCCACATGCACAGCCATTTTGTTATTCTGATGTCATCTAACAGCATTTCGTTTATTATTTCATCATTACCAGATGTCTTCTATTTTGGATTATTCAAAATTTTTGCAAATGAACATGTTTTATTTTCCTTTCTGTACAATATCATTTTTATGCCAAACTCTACTACCATTATTGTTTTCTTGCATCTTACTCATCGACACTTACAACATCCGGAAATTATTCTGCAGTTTATGGTTTTCCCGTTCTTTGTTTTCGTAGACATCTGAGAACTATCTTACTAACTTTTTTTTTATTGAAACTTCTGTTGCTCCTAATTTTTGTCTCTCTTTTCAATAAAAATTCCATGAAATTTCTTTAAATTCTACATCCATTCAATTCGCCATCTTTTTCAGATTTTCTTATATATCTTTTACACTCAACATTTTATCATCTTTTATTTTACAGTCCTTCTCTTTTTATTCTTTCCAATATATTTTTGATCATCTTCTCCATTTTTGAAATAACTAGCAAAAAAATTAGCGCTGTTTATATTTCTTTCTATTCTCACGTGATTTCCATAATGATCAACTACTTTTTCATTAACATTATGTTTTACTTCCTCCATTCATTTAAAGTATACATTAATTTCTATTTTCTGCTAATATGCTCACTATATCGCAAGAAGTGAAATGGAATTGAATGCAGAAGTCCATTATGTAATTTTCTCAATGACAAAAAATCCTTTGATGGGTCCTCGAATTGTAAGTGAACAAATATTAAGGAATACACTTGAATGTAAGGTTGCCTTTTTCGCTTTTTTCTGTTTTCAACAAATTATTCAGCATTTTATTTTAAATTTGTGCCTACATTAAAAAAATACGCAAGGAGCAATTTCATACTGAAATTTTATCAACAAATTTTGCTTCTAAATTGAATTTTTAAGTCGTATGATATCATTTATGATGTGTTTTAGTTACCCCATACAATAAAATTAATTTAAAACGGTTTTATAAGTTTCGTATTTTTTTAATATGGTCGTTTGCGTTTTCTAAAAGTCTGCTATCTTTAGCGAAAAGTTAATCTATTGAAATAATTGTTTATCCAACCACATTCCTCTAACTGACCTACTTCTAAAATTCTCGATACGTATCAGATTATTATGTATCGGGAATTCGAAGAATTCGGCGTCGTGATCGTTTAAAAATTTGAATAATTTTACAGCTTCTGATTTCAAATACTTGAAATTCAAGCGAATGTGTTTAATTAAATTTGAAAATTTGAAAATGCTATTGTATTTAGCAAATCCATAGCTGTTAAGATAGTCAGCATCAATAATAGAATATCAATAAATTTAATTAAACGTTTTATTGTGAACAAACATGGAACATTATTGTTGTTTAGTCACGGAAAAATCGAATTATTTTGCGAATGTAATAGAAGGGCCGCCGGAGGGTTTTCGATTTAAGCTTAAGCCGTCCTCCTAAAAAATTTAAACTAGGAAAACATTCAAATGCTTTTCACAAAATACTAAAATCTGATTGAAGCTTGTAGGAAATCGACATAGTGCTCGAACCTTGCAACATAAATTATTCATAAGGATACCCAAAACATTATCTGCCAGTTTCGACGAAATACGCAAAGATCTTTTAAAGTATCACGATAACTAATCGTGCCGGTAATCAATATTGCACAACCTTAATGAAAAGAAAACATTTTCAGATAAGCTCTATGTTTATGTTAGCACCGTAAACCTGAATGTTTTAAACTGCCGCAGAATGGAACTTTTAGCCCTTTTGTTTACTTAAATTTTGAAACATTGCCGACATGTTTTTGTAATTATACAAACAATCAGCACTTTCATTTGAAACATTTATTTTCCTTCAAAGGTAAAAAATTCGCACCTTTTCCAACTCCGTTATTTTCACAGAGATGCATGCAAAATTTTAGGTTTTGAATAATGTTTTGTGTTTGAATTACAAAAAATGTACTTTTTTAACGTTATTCGTAACTTCGCAATGAAATGAAATTTTTATTAAAACGAAGGGTGTCAAAAGACTGAAACTAATCCTACATTAATTTTATTTTTAATTCAGTTGCAAGAAAAAAAGTTGAAAAGCAAAGTCTAGGTTGCAAGAAGTCGGAAAATACATTGGATTGCTCTGTGGATGACAACAAACGAAACTACTTTCTTTCTTAGATTTAACCCTTTTTCGGTGCTTGATCGTTCATTATCTAGAATGACACGCTACAGAGACCGCCATGTTGTAACAGATTTATCGAAACTCTTTCGACTGGCAGATTTTGTGTATGAGACGCTATAAATTCTCCGAAAGATGGGACATTGAAAATTCTTTAAAAACAGTTTTAGGTGTTTCATGTGTAGGTATAGTAACTATTTCCTTTAAATGAAAACGAGATTTTATGGTACACTGCCGCCTGACTGGTTCAGACGTTTAGAAGAGAAATTTTCCACATTCACATTAACTTTCTGCCGTTGAAACTCTATTAAACTCATCAACATAAAATTTACCACACTCATTAACCCGTCTCTCGATTTTACAACCGCATTAGCACAATTATGATTTGAATTCATGTATTTAGATGTTTGAAGCTCCAACTTTTGCTAAATGCACCGGGTGTGTAAATGGAAAAAAGTAATTTCTGCTTTAAAAATAATTTCTTCAAAATCTTTGCTATGCTGTTTAATTTAGAAAATGCAGTCTTTAATAAAAATTTTTGAAATATATAAATATTGTAAAAAATTTCCAGAAAATTTCGATTTTTCTAATTTTTTATAAAGCATTTAATTAAGTACAGTACAATTAAGCCATTAATATATGTTTAAAAATAAAAATTTAAATCAAAGCTTCGAGAAGCTTACCATCATCGAATTTAGGAATGTTAATAATAATCTAGATCTGGATAAAGATAATAAATTATCGCAATCACCTGGAATTCTTATGCCTATCACAGAAATCGCTGCATTCGATATTTTAAACTTAAATTTAAATTATATACTATTTTTCAGTATGCAGGGGCATATGTTTGCGAATTTTACCTTCATCATCAAATAATTATCGTTTGCAATAAATACTATATGCGTTTGTTAACATAATTAATTTTTGTAGATTCTTTCTCACAACTTGACTACCTACCTAAGCTCTGTCGTAAGTGAGATTTTATAATCATAAAACATGGCAATATTAGGAATTATTATAATTACTTACTTGTTGCCAAACGCAAAATTATTAAAATAGCTTTCTGATTCGGGCTGACACTACTACCGTGAATAAAAAATGAAAGTAAAATAAAAATGTGGATTTAAAGGAAAATTTGAGCTTTATGTTGGTATGTTCAGTTTGGAAAATAGGAAGTAGTTATTAAAGCTACAATAAATCTTAAAGCTCCCATAAGAAGCACATAATCAATATTTTCCTTTTTTCTTTTGTACTGATCTCAAATAAATTATTACTCCATAAACATGAAAGAAATCTAAAAATAAAAGCAAACTCTTCATATACTGGTACTTTGATTTATAGCGTTATCAGAAGACAATAATCTCAATATTCTTATTTTTTCGCCCACTCCTCCTGGTTTAATTTCAGTATTACACATTATAGGAAAAATATGATTACTATGAAAGTGACAGCTATAAATTCATTAGGGCTTAACGACACGTAATATGAAATTCGAACATATATTAACCTGCTGATATTATTGCAGTAATCATATTGCTAGATTAAATTTCATATAATTCGACCAAAAATAAAATGCGGTGATATGATTATTTAGAGAATGATAAAACGTATTCCCTCCACTAAATATTGTCCAACATCCGGTTCAATCCATCTACATATTACGGCATTCTAAAACTGATATAAATTTAAGCCGATATAAACTTATGTTTCCTTTTATTTTTTATGGAAAACTGTGTGCCCACAAAATAATATAAAACTAATGGACTTTCGTAATTTTAAGATCAATATTAAATAGTAACAGCTGCAAAACATGAACGGTTAACATTTACTAGCAAATAATAAATGAAAACCATCTGATACTCGAAGCTGATCGTAAAAATAAAAATAATTGTTCTCATGTCAGTATTTACAAAACTTAAATATAAAGTAACAATACACCAGAAAAAATATGTAACATAGAATTAACAGATAATAAGAGAGTTGTAAAAATGCTACCGACGACATACTTACATGATATGTAGAAAGGTGGATAAATAAGAAAATACAAAGCTTTTGAAAGCAAGTGAAGTATATGTCAAATCCATAGTCAATAACAAATATAACTATGTCGTAGAACAGTTCAAGTTTGTTTAGGAAAGTGACGAAGCTTATTTTGTAAACCGGTATATACTATGATCAAAAAATAAAAAAAGTCTGTAAGTCGGAGATTTTTGAAATTAATGTACCTACATTCAGTCAAATAATTCAGAAAAATATGGATGCGGATTGCAAAACTATGAAAGTTAAACTCTCAAGTGGAAATTACATGCCATTAATTGGATGTACGCTATTTTCTATTTAAGAATATGAACAGTAATAAAATTTTATGAGTGCGATTTCAATTTTAGTTGGTACTTTTCAAATTCGTTGTTGGAGTTTGATTAGAGATGTTCTCAGTTATGCCCTTGCTGCTGGATATTAGCCTATGTTCTGTCTATTTATAGCGCATGAGCATTTTAGCGCAGAATCT
Source organism: Asbolus verrucosus (assembly GCA_004193795.1). Classification (NCBI taxonomy): domain Eukaryota; kingdom Metazoa; phylum Arthropoda; class Insecta; order Coleoptera; family Tenebrionidae; genus Asbolus; species Asbolus verrucosus. The sequence goes on along the minus strand of QDEB01104227.1, from coordinate 4,657 downwards.
GCACCTGACATTATCTTGTACACACTTTCACGTGAAAAAAAGCAAACGTTCGTGTTGTCAGTCTGCATACCACTTTTCATCAAAATTGGTCTAAGAAGTTGTACCGTTCCGAAAACAAATCTGGAGTAACAAATATAAATAGATTTAAATAAAAGGCAGTCATAATGAAAAATTAACATGACTTTTTCGTTACAAAAATCAAAAAAGTAATTTTCCACATCTGTTCCTTTTTTTATTGCTTTTAATAGTCACTTAAATTGTAAAGCTGGTCCATAAATGAAAGAAAGCTCGAATCTTTTTGACGAGTCGGACAGTTGTTTGCAGTAATATGGTTCCAAGAAGTGACCCTGACATAATAATGTACTTTATGTGAATTCTTAATTCTTAAGCTAATTTAATGAATATGAAAAAGGATAGCGACCATTCGCCTTTATCCTATAAATAATTTTGCATAAAATGCTAAATTTTAATATTGCAAAACAACAAATATGAAGAATATAATTTTTGAGAAGCTATTTTTTTTTTAATAATTAGTTATTTTTTTATATAAAAATACAAAAGTTTAACAATCGCAAAAATTTATAACGCATCAGATTAATATGGAAAACAAGAATAACTAACAACCAATCTTTTTATGAATAAATTTATAGAATTAGACAAAAGTTACAAAATTACGAAAACTTTATCTACGTAGTCGTGATTGGTCTTAACATTTCGAAGCTGTCAAAATTATTAAGAACATAATAATTTAATAATACTCGTTATCGTTAATAAATATGACGATATCGACAGTATAATTAAGAAAAAAAAAGACATTGTTTAAAAGGACACAAGGACTTCTTTAATCATCAAAATACAAGACTTGCATTTAAAAAAATATTGCGATTAGGAAGTTGTAACAAAGAAGACGGAAAAGGGGTCTTTTAAACATATTTTGAACGTATTCAGTCGATAAGTTAAAGCACCTTTTTCATAAATTACAGAGATACACTTGTATCAAAATAAATTTGAGCTTGTCTGTTTTCTCAGTCCGGTCACTAAGGCCTAAAGTGGCTTGACAGAGTCAGGATCTGTTTACTGAAGTAATACTAAGGTAGCGCGATATCTCATACAATTTTCGAACAAATTAGGTTTGTTTAATTGAGATTTTTGATAATTTGAATTTTTGTACTATATTATATTATAAGGGATGCAATGTTCATGTGTCATATTACGCTTCTAGATTGAAATAAGGAATCCATATGTGTGAGTGACATTTCGATATCTTGAACCATTTACGAGAAAATTCGATTTTTCTCTTAAAACTTTGAAAGCTAATAGCGCATGTGCTAAATAATAGATTTTGATTTTTCTTTTTCTGTTTGCTTCCATTCGATGTTTGTAGCAAACTATTCGAAATTTGTCGTGTTATTTTAATTAATAACGAAAGGCCTTAATTAATAACATTATTAATAACCCTTGGCGCTACTTTTTACTGTTTTAATTAAAAGTAATGCAAAGCTACTCTGGCAGGTATTATTTCATCATGCTGATTCTGCTTGGTCTTGAAAATAGGTTGATCTATCTTAATGTAAAAAAATTATTTTTAAGAAGGAAAATAAATATGTATTTTCATTTTCGGCAATTGAGTTTGAAAAGGTTACTTATTAATATAAATTTTATAATTTTCCTTTTTGCATAAATCACTTGAGTTAAATTAAGTATTTAGGTAATTAAGTAAAGTAGGTCAACAGAATAAATATAAATGTAATGTACTTTACAAATGTTGTAAATATTGAAATTCTAATTAAATGAATGCAGTGTATTCCGTAAAACGTTTCCCTCTGTTAATTTTAGAATCAAAAAATTAAGACTCTTCAAAGAAGTATTTGCGAGAAAAATTTTTACATTACTATTTAAGTTGGTTTAAATAAGTTTTTAAAGTTAAAACGGTACTTTTTGTACTATTGTACGTTTGATAAAAATAAATGATAATGTTTTCATTGAAATTGTACACAAACGTAAAAAAACGTTATACCATCTGCTAACAAAAAAATAAGCCTTAATTTTTTATTTATTTATCAAATCAAGTCAATGCGGTTGAATCAGCAAATATTAAAATAATACAGGATGATAGAAGATTACGTAGTAATTACTACAATTTTAATGAGTAACAAGTATTTTTAATTACCATATCCTGAAAACGAAATAATTTTACATTTTTATTTGTTCAGTTTCAAAGCTCTATTCAAAACCGGCGTAGAGGATTTTTTTTTCGTTTACTTTTAGAATGAACTAATATCGAAACTAGTGAAACATTTCTGAAAATAGAGTATGAGTATGCTTTGTTAATAATCGTGGAATTAGAAATTTAATTATATTTAATAATTTTGTAGGTATTTAATTTTAAGTAAAATTTATATTGAAGCACTTAAGAGTTTTCAGTTAATTAAATGATACTCTTTAGAAAACGGAAACCAGGTAGAAAAAGTATTGATTTTAATGTGCTTCGTAATGAAGAGCATGTAATTGAAAATGAGGTGCCCTAACATGTTCGTTAATGTTGTACATACAATGTTATGCGTTTGCTAACAGAACTATAAAGGGATTAGCAACTGTCCGGTACACCTGACCCGGAGCAATTTTGCTAAACTCACCCTTTAGACACGTTTAAAACACATTAGTGTAACGCTCGATTAACATCTGATGAATAATTTTTTCAAATAGGGCTTAATTAAAAGGTGGTGTAACGTTTTCCCTCCGAAGATCGCAATTCCAAACGAAAACATTTTTAACGGGGTAAGAGGATTTATCTAACAAAAATCGCCACTGAGAATGATAAAATGTATAAATTTCGCTCGATGTGAAATTAGCGAGAAACTAAACTTTTGCAGGGATTACCTCAAAGGCTTTGCGAACAATGAGACCGTAATAACATACACGAATATGAGCGATCTATTATGTTACGTAGCTTTGTTTCAAGTGCGCCAGTTTCAGGTTGCTTTAGTGACGCTTTATTAAACAAGTTATTTAAAAAAAAAAACTGAATTTTGTTTGTGAGCCGATCAAAAGAAGGAACGAAAAAGGTTTCGTCGAGACAAAGTTGCTTTGTTTTCTTGTAAGCTTAGTTTTGAGGAGATCGTGAGTTAATATTCCCTCAAGGTAACTACCACGAGATCTTTCTATACTATATTCCTTCATAATAAGATTATATCTTATTCGCATCACAAAGAGCAGGTGAGGAAGGTTACCAAAGTAAACAATCCGATAACTCAAACTAGATGTGATATAGCAACATCAAAACAAGAACACGTTACAATATAGTAAGCCCTCTGGACAAATTCAATTAAGCATCACCGTACAGCTGCTGTTATTGGTTTCTTGGTTTTACTCTATTAATTCGAATCCTACCGACTGCGCCATATCAGGGAGTGAGGAATGAGTGAACGAATTAAGATGTAAACGCTACAATCCCTGCTTCTCTAGCAACTGGTTTTATTACCCTTCTTTACAATATTTACTGTGTGTGGTGAAGACTCACGGCAGATATGAAAACATGTGTTTTACTAAAACGACTTAATTAATTACAGTTCGACTGTTGCAACAAAGAATAAACTTTTTCGATCAGAGGGATCCTTTAAATAAGTATTTGGATTCCTTTGAAGAGGCCGCTTAATTTAAATAGCAAACTTCTCCCAGCTAATAAGTTTGCTTCAAAGCTCGAGCGAATGAGTCCTATCGTTTCAAAACACTAATTTATTTTCGCGAAACGTTTGTAAAAACAAACTTTTTTTAAATGTATTTATCGAATTTAAGGAAGCTAAATTACTGACATACGGGGTGGGGTGATCCATGAGGTAAATATTCAAATCCGTGAATGTCATTTTCGTGAATTTGTGAGTGCACTGTGAAAATATAAAGTTAGTACAATCGGAATAACTTTTGATAGTCACTGGAAGAGTGGCTGTATGAATGTACATGGTACACAATAAAAAGAACAAAAACTTCACGTAGTAAACTCGTACTTACGTAGCGTCTGTCAAAAAAACAACCACATTCTGTTGTTCAAAATGACGCCCCATGTTAAAAATTCTCGGCATCGATGTGTGTTGAGAAGCCATTTACAGAATTGCAACTCGACGAGGTTTTTCTGGTTTTAACGCTTGACACATGTATATGGTACGGTTGCAAACCGTAAAATTCTTCAAACCATAGATTGAGAGAGTCTGTTTGCTGGTCTCGTGCTTGGAGTTGCTTCCAGGGCATCCAAAACCTCACTTTATATCACTTGCATCAGGTTTAAAAGAACCGTGATCACGAGGTGTTGCACGGTTTGGTAAACGTCATCCAAGAAATTTTTCTTGGTCCATTGACGCATTTCCCAATGCTCCCCGTAGCACAAATTCACAACAGTTTTTTCGTTACTGGTAATAGCAGTCATTGTTTATTAATAATTATACGCACCCTTATCCTTAATGCAAGGATAATAAAACTGTAACAATGTAACAAAAAACACTTGGCGGGCTCATGTTTTTCTTCAATTTGTTCTTGCAGTTCTTAAACAATTTTTACGACAATTTCAAAAAAACATTTTTCTATTTGCGTTTAGAATATAGTATATTAAAATACAAGTTGCAGAAGGCATCATTCAAACACGAATTTGAAATTCTGAAACGAG
>QDEB01104222.1:0-17982 GCA_004193795.1 Asbolus verrucosus | reverse complement strand
ATCTTTAATGCTCATTAGCGAGTTTATTAATTAAGATAGAGATTTGACATTTTGGCAATACTTTCGTCGTATCAAGACGCGTCGATTGATATAAAAAAATCGATTCGAATAATCTCTAGATTTTACCTATAAAGTGTGCCATGTCCTTTGAAATAATAATCAATAAAAGAGTTATAGTAGTCACATTTCAAAATTTTTGGTTTTTCTCTATTTTTAATTATTTTAACAGCAATAGATCTTTACAAACTTCAAATAAGCCTAAATTTAATTTTTTATGTTTTCAAAATTTCGAAAAACTCGCGAAAATTATAATTTATATAATGGGTCACATTTTTGTCTTTTAAATCATATTAAATTCATCCTTTTAAAAAAATACAAACAAGCAGAGGAAAAATGATTCTTGCAGATCCCAGTAACAACAAAATTTAGATTAAATTTAATTATGAACCGGTTAAGAATAAAGAAGGGGTTAAATCTTAAGTTCTTCTATATTATTGGTCATTCTGAGTCATATGTAGCATTATACAGTGTTCAATATTTGTATATTTACAAAATACCTATATAATTTACAATGATACAAGGTTTGTACGAGTACAATTTGTTTTTATTTGACCAATTTTTTAGCTTTATTTCCATTTAACGGGTATTGTTATTTAAAAAAATCAAAATTAAATTTTGTACATTTGAATTTTAGCCTAAATCTTATGGTTGTCAGTGTCTTCCATAAAATCAACTACTAAATTTGAAAAAATATGGCAAATTGTTGAAAGGTCTCTAGACAAATAAATTTTAGATGTAACGTTTGAGATTTTTATTAATGCTTAACTCCTGGCACACTTGATTAAAAAAATAAATTTTAAATTGAAAAAAAATGTTTGCTTCAAAAAGATATTTTAAGGGTACTCTACTATACTTAGAATGTTATGTAGAATACAGGGTGTTTAAGAAAGTCATGTAAATATTCTCACAGTAGAATTTCTAGCCAATAATAATGCGAGAAATTTATAAGAACATAGGTTCAAAACTTTATCCTAACGGAGTTACAGCTCTTCAAAGTTAACACAAGAAATGGATATCAGTTAGTTATTGTGGACCATGACTGCTTGTCATTACTTAATAACTCAATTTTATAACATACTTGATTTTTTTTGAATACGATAAGTGCCATTGTATCGATGTTGTTTTTTGCAGATAACTCTAACTTTGTGAGGGCAAAAAAAGTTGTTCTTTACATGTTATTATCAGTAAAACACAAATAATTTCATTTTCACAGCTCACTTAAATTTTCAAGACCCAAGGAATGAAGTCTTACTCATAAATTTTGTAGTTCCCAAAACGAGAATTTGATGGAGCTCGACAGTACTGTGTAATGTAATGTGATAAAGACTCATACTAAATTTGAGAAAATTATCTTCAACCGTTTTGAAGGTATGTGAAAGTTAAGACTGGCAGCTCTTTTAGAAAAAGGTTGATAGACCTATGTTGATAGAAACTTTTTACATTACTTTTAGGTAGATATTTTACTGCGAGAATATTTGTATAACTTTCTGAAAACTGTAATCACTTAGACAAAAATAAAAATTGAAAAAATACAAGTGTTAGCAGCGGTAAAGGGAGTGATGTTCATTTAACGCACAGATGGGAGTTTTTATGATTTTTATTTTGATTGTTACAACAAGTACTTTTCTATTCAGAATCTCTAGTGCTACTATGTACAAAAAATTTATGAAATTACGAAATTTACAATTTATTTACTATCTATTATTTACAATCTACGAAAATGTCCTTTTAGAGAGGGAGCGGGTGCTATACTCTGCCTGCGCAGAGCCGAATAACAAGTTCAGATAGACTTTTATAAAATTTTGTTTCAATATTTTAATAAATAAAAAAAAAAGGGAATGAGCCATATTTCGTTTGCACTTAATATATTATAATATAGATACATATAATATAATTTCATAAAAATTTAAATGTACTAGACATGTGCGTATCGATGGATTTACATTAAAAAGAGAAGCGAAACTAAAGTAGATGATTATTATATCCGAGGATCCTGTTACTGGTCTCATATTAACGATAACACGACACAACAATTACTGCCATTTATAGGTCAGTATATCTTTTATAATTAATATTACAATTCTTAATTTTGCATTGTTTTCAGATAACGATGTTTCCGCAATAAACAATGGCGCATCTAAAAGTTACGTTTATTATTATGCACAAGGACAAGCAGGTTTCTCAGCTCACATGCCTGCAGTAAGTTATAACTGAATTAAACAACTTTTTGCAAAATATTTCGATAAAAATGACAACATTTTTAGAACGAAAAACAATTGCTTCTTGGAGCGCCCGGAGTTTACAACTGGGACGGTACATCTATTCTGTATGAAGATGTTGAAGAGTCGACTCCGGTAGCCAGCAGATTAAAAATCAACAAAAGACATGCTAGTGCTAACGAATTTGCTTCAAAAAATATAGCCAATACCATAAAAACGACGCAGACACTTGCTTATGATTTATTAGGTATTTACATTACTATCCTATCTAAATTAAAGCATTTAAAAAATCAGGAAATCTCTGAGGACGCTTGTTCTGGAGGTCGCGAATGTGAATAAATGGGGTATCTGGAAAACAGAGATGGAACTGAACAAAGATGAAGTTTTCTTGATAATATTTTGGTTATCAAATAACTAGTTGCTGCATAGGATAGTTACTAAGTAAAATTTAACTATTCTTTATTTGTACCTCAACATTGAGGCTTGAGAATCTAGTGGATAAATTAAATTAATTAAAAATAATGACTTTTACATATCCGGGGCAATAAGTTTTTGTTATAATATTCCGAAATACAATAATATTATCTCTGAAAATTAGGTAATAATAATTATTTATGGTACAATATTGCAAGTAAGTCACGAGAGAAAAGTGTTAGCCCATGAGGTCGAATGGACTACTTTTTTCAAATGTAATTGACACGCAAGTGTCAAATAAAATTTTATTCAACACTCCATAATAACGGTTTAAAATATACTTGATAAATTTAAATTTAAATTATTAAAAACTCATACAGGGAAGGTCATGTGTCATATGGTGAATGAATACAAACAAATTAATAACGTCAAAAAATTCTTTGAAAAATGATAGGATTGCAGGAAACTTTTTGTATTTCACAAGAAATTAAGTAAAAAGCTCAAGAAGCATGTTATAACTTACTTATAAAAAGTAATAAAAATGTGTTAGTATAATAGATATTTTAATTTTTCATTCACTAACGGGTTAAAATTTTTTTTCATGACCGAGCGTATTTGGCGATTTTTATGACACAAAAATCGTGACAGAAATAACAAATTATTTTCTAATTTCAAGATTTTCCCTAGGAAGTTTTTATGAAAGCCAAAAATTAAAATACATTTTAAGAAATGTTGTGTATTCCATTTTTAACTGTTACGAGAAAATGTATATTAAAAAAAACTATTTGAAAAATAGTATAAAAATGATACATTTTGATAATTTATTTATTAACAATAAAATTGAAATGTATCAAAGACTCCTAATAATTTTAAATTTAGTAAATTTACATGTATGGAAAAATCAGAGATTTCTCTCTTTTGTTATATAATATACTATTATTTACTAGTGAGTTATTAGCTACTTATGGCCTTATAATTAAATTTAATTTTTTCTGAATAGGTCCTTATGCTTGAATTCCAGTACATAATCTTGGCTGATTCTGTTATTCGTAGCTCCGTTACTTTTATTGTGTTATTATATTACATGATCACTCTATGCAACCATATTATAGGCAGTATTTTGTGAAAATATGAAGAGGTTCACTTTTCAGGTTATTCGAGTACTTCTGGTTATTTTTATGGCAAAAAGGGAGCGTTGTATTATGCATCAGGAGCTCCGAGATCAAGTAATTACCAAGGACAAGTACGTTAAAAAGTGTTGACATTTATGTTAATCTATTTATAAATGCAAATACTATGTGACAGGTTTTAATTTATAAATTTGCATCAACCAAAGACGCGGCCCTAGATGTTCGAGAGTCTCGACATGGTAATCAATTTGGAGAATACTTCGGGGGATCTTTATCTGCTGGTGATATAAATAATGATGGATATGATGATTTACTTGTTGGAGCTCCTTTTCACAAAGCAAACCGATATAATGAAGGAAAAATTTATGTTTTTTTGGGTAGTAAAACGGTGAATTTACGTTATAATCTTTATAATAGAAATAAAACAAACTTAATTGTAGACTCTTTCAAAAAATCCAATTACTATATCTGGACAAAGTGTCAACGGGCAATTTGGCGCATGTGTACAATATCTAGGAGACATAAATTCTGATGGTTTTGGAGGTACTTATATTAAATTGATCTCCAGTATTTAGGTGTTTGTATTTTTAATATGTTCGACATAGACATAGCAGTGGCGGCACCTTATGAAGATGAGAAAAGTGGTGTTCTATATGTGTACAGAGGAAATGGAAATGGTTTGGATATAAACTACTGCCAACGTATTGCAGGGAAAGACATATATCCAAATATACGTGGTTTCGGAATTAGTATGTCAAGAACCGTTGACATAGACTCCAATAAATATCCAGGTTTTAAACTTAATAACAAATTAATAACAATTATTATTTGAAATACGATTTTTAGATGTGGCAGTTGGTGCATATCTGTCTGGTCACGTAGTTCTATTGAGGACACGACCAACAATTAAAATTTTTCACAATTTAAATTCTTTGTCTCCACATTTAGATCATAATGAAAAGTCATTTCAGATTAGTGCATGTTTTTGGTTCGACTTAAACCAAAATGTCAGTGTCAGTAAGCTTCTTACATTTGTGAAATTGATTTTTTTTTTTATGAAACTATTTCAGACATTCGCAGAATAATATCAGTTGACCAACAGTTGGGAAGAGCTAAACTGAAAAATAGTAAACACAAAGAAATAATACAATTATCACCAAACCAAGCAAATTGTCAAAATATTACTATAAGTATTGATGTAATAAAGTGATGTTTCAAATCAAGTGTAAATTTAAAAATATTTCCATTTTTCAGAATTCACATTCCAATAAGGTTGATCCTATAACTGTGTCTTTGGCTCATGAATTCATAGCTGAAAACAAACCGAAAGAAGTTGTGTATGTATCCCAAGATATAGTTGGAACGGATGGGTTTTGTGAAACTTGTGCTGTTTATGATAAAGACAAATCGAGCTCATTAACTACAGTTGAAGTACCTTTTATTCTTGGTTGTGGATCTGACAACATATGTACAGCCAGTCTTGATTTTGAAGCAACATTCACTGATATCGGGTAAGAAAATTTCATTAAAAGATGCATGTTTTAATTTTAAATTACCATGATATTTTAGTGATGACAACATTTTCGTTTTGGGTTCGAAAAATTATGTCACACTGCAAACTGTTGTAAAAAATGCGGGCGAGAAAGCATATTTAACTCAAGTGCTGGTTACTTTGCCCGATCTTATTAATTTTCGTAGTATCCCTTCTGCTTGTATGGAACAAAATACATCGTCCGTTTTATGCTCTGTTGACAATCCTTTGGAAAGTAATAGTCAAGTAAGTATTTGCAAGTGATATTTTGCAATCTTGCAAGAACTGTAAGAATATTTTGTCTTTCTTTTTCAGAAAACCACTACTTTAGACTTAGATATGACCGACGTAAATGACGGTAAAAACGATGAGCCTCTTATTATTACGGTAATGGTATTGACAAGTAGTCAAAATATTAAAAATAATGTTAAATATATAACTCTGAAACTTAGACGAGAAGCTGATGTAACAATTAGTGGGTAAGTGTTCAGGGCTTATTAATTATTTTAGACTTACAATTAGTGTTAATAACAACTACCATCAGGAAATCGGACGAGCAAAGCTATCCATTTAGGAACATGGCTGGGACACCAAACTTGTTTTCCCAAACTTATCAAGTGGAAAAATCTGGAAGAAGTCGTCTAAATGAAATACAAATTGAGATCGATATTCCCCACAAATTTAAAACGAAAAAAAATACTTTAATTGATTTTATTAGTTTGTATGCTCCATCTGGAAATATAATTGCTCAAGAAATTATTTGCACTAGTAATTTTAACTACATACTTGAATCGAAGAAGGATACAGAAGGCGTTATAGATTCACTTACTGAAAATGATGATTTTGATCAAAAACAGCCAAGTAAACGTTCGAAAAGACAAATTGAAGTTTTCAACAAAACAACAAATGATGTCACAGAAAGACTTACTGCTGGAAACGAATTCGATAAATTGCAGAATCGTACTTTTTACATTAACTGCAGCGTACCTGAGGTTATTTGCTCGAAAGTAATTTGTACATCTGGTTCTGTGAAGTCAAACCAAATCGCGAGTATTCAGCTAAAAATGCTTTTGAATGTGTCTGTTGTTAAAGGTGAATAATGAGAATAAACTGAACTTTTTTTATTGGTCAAAAATTTTAGAATTTTTGGGCAAAAAAGATATAATCCAGTTTGCTACGCATGGATCTGTGATTGTTAAAAATCCTCTGAATTTTATACAAAGTGGAAACAAACCAGATAACGCTGATGTTACCTCTCTGTTTGTCGGAGATGGTGTAGAAGAGGAAGTTGCACTTTGGATTATTGTTGTGTCCATAATAGCAGGATTACTGTTACTTTTATTAATAGTTCTGGGATTAATTAAAGTAAGTAAAATAAATAATTATTTCATTTGATTTATAAACTGTATTTTTTAAATTCACTAATAATTTTAAAAAACATATCGGCAAAGACTTTTACAATGTTTTCAATTTTGCGTGAATTTTTACACTATAAAACATACTAAAATATATGTACAGGTACTTAAAAGCAAACAGAACTTACCTGCTTAAGCCTAGTCAATGTAAAAGCAAGCCAAAAGTCAAATGTTGACAATTTTTGCCATGTTTTGATTGTATCGTAGGAGATATTTCCCACTTTCTTAATATTTTAATTTACGTCCAGTTTACCCAGAAAATAAATTTACTCCATTGAGAAAGCGAATCTGTGCCTATTATTCAGTATTTGATTAAATGAATAAAATAATAATGTTTCTCTTTATTTTATTGTACTATTTTGGCTGGACCATGAAAGTTAAGTCCAAGGATCAAAAATCATATAACTTTTATTTCGTTGGTCAGAGTTTAATAAAACTTGGCATAGGTTACACTCTAACATGATGTAACTTTTTTCTAAATCTTCCGTAAAATCTTTTCATTTAATAAATTTTGCATTATACCTGCATTTTCATTTAATTGTGCACTTTTAACGAATTGTGTTCTCGTGCACCTCCATTTTACTTGTAAAATGTTTATTTTTTGATTGCTTTTTAAGATTCTTTGACAAAGGCAAAACCAACTTTGTTGTTTGTCTTCAATTATAAGACTATTTTTTTTAATGATTATTAATAATTTAATATTTTTGTTGTAAACTGATAATTTAATTGAATATCAATTACTTTTTAGGCTGGCTTTTTTAAAAGAAAAACGAAAGAAGAATTGGAGCAACTTAAAAAAGAGGTAAGTTTCTCATTTTCATAGTTTATGTTTGAATAGTATGGGGTGTTCATTTCAAAAATGTGTATCAAGTCGCTTTTGACTTTTTAATAGACGAAGATGGCGTAAAAAAGGGATATGCTCTTTTATGTCAGAATTTTAAATTTGGCAAATATTGTTATTTTCTGTTCATATTAATAAAAAGCTTCGCGTCCTCTATTTAGTTACATTCTTGCTTCAATTTTATTTCGTTTAAACTATGATGGGGTACATTGTATTTTTCGTTTATCATTGGCATCTGTCAAAAATTGTGAACATACCTCATTTTATTCAGTTGTTTTCAAAAGCGATTTGATGCACTTTTTAAATGAACACCGTTATATTGTGTGACAAAAATGTCATAACGAAGATGAAAATTAAAACTAAATTGGCTTTGTGAAAAATATTTAAAGAAAAAATAACTGTTAAGCTTTTTATTTTTTCGTAGTCGATTTTAAAATACTCACGGAAAAATAATAATTCTAAATAGACATACTCATAATTATCTTTTTGGCGAAAATGTTAAACGATTCAACTATTTGAAAGATTTGTTCTTAGTTACTTGGTATAGCAATATATTTAAATAAAAAATATATTGTTTTTAAAATTTTTAACAATCTTTCGATGCAGGGTCAGGTAAAAAATAACATAGTACCGTGTTATCGCCATAAATTATTCTAAAACGTTGCGGAATAAATTTACTGCTATTAATAATTTATGATGAATAATTGAAAAACTGTGGTAGTGATAGGATTTAAAAAAAGATTATATTTTTTGTAAAATATCAGGAAACATTTTTCATGTAAACCATATTCAAAACCAACAGTTTATGAATTATTGCCCTTAGAATGAAGGCTTAGCTGCAATTTTTTTTTATACATATTTTGGAAACCATTATAGCTACAATTTATTATTTTTTGTTTCCATAGTAATAGTAGTAAAGTAAATTTTTAATCTTATTTGAAATTTAGTTTTTTTTTTCTGGAAAATGACTCGTTTTATGAAAATCTCGAGGGCAAAGAAAAATTGTTTTAAAACCTTCCAAAAGAAAAACAAGATTTGACAAGAATTTCTAACTACGTCTCTTTTCTGCAACTTTTATTTAAATTGAACACTCTTTTAATCTGGTCCTTCTTGTTTAGCAGCAACTGCGAAACCCAGCCAAAATATAGCCCTTTATAAATTCATTAGACAAGCAAAAGTCGAAAATTGTGGCTGAATTAGTTTCTGAAATATTAAAAAAAAAAACAATTCAATCTAAAGGTTCATAAACGGTTGATTTTCAGAATATAGTGTCCAGGAACATTTCGTTCCATTTTTATGTAAAAAAGTTCATGTTATGACACCAGAATTTCGAGAAATCTGTCACCATGAACATTGACATCACATATGAGAACATATATTAATATAGTTATTGTTCCATTTCGACCATTTTTAAGATAAATAGTCATTTTGAGCCATTATGACGGCACAACTGTATATTGTGTATCTATCTAGTAGTTTGATTTTTGAAAAATTTGTCTGTATGTTAAAGTAATTTCACACTGTATATCTGTAGCTAAGTATTTTTTCAGTCAGCATGTTTTGTTTATTTTCAGGTTGAAGACGATGAAAATGATGTTGATTTCTTGGATGAACCAGTGGAGTAGACCGATTTCACAAAGCAGAGTTACGGTACTTTGCTTCTTTTCATTTTTTGCGTTTGAATAATTTTGTATTTATTTATATAATATATATTTTTTATAATTAATTAATTTTATTATAATTCTGTTTTTTAATTTCTTTTTAAATGCATAAAATTTATAACTATAATTTATAAATAAATTAGATGCTGTACATATATTATGATCTGAAAAATTTATAAATAAAGTATATGTATCATATATATTTATATTATATATATATTCATCGATGTCAAACGATTCTAAAAAATAAAATGATTTACAAGAAGAATATTATTTATTTCAAAGAACAATTTTTAACAATTATTTTGATTGTTATTTTTCATTTCATTAATGTTTTTATAATTATTTTATCTCTTGAGACTCTCTATTGAATTGCATAACTAATCTTAACTGCATTTATTTATCTTGTAAAATAACAAAAAATTATCCATTTATCATTATTAGGTATTTAATTAAATTTATATTAACTAAAAAACTGTATATTAAAAGTAATGTAAACCTTGTTAATAATTTGAAGCTGAACTATTATAAAATTTTTGTAACTTTGTAATTTTAATAACTGATTTTATTAATTATTTTAACCTACTTCATTTAAGTGTAAATTGTTCTTAATATCTGTATTATTGTCATTTTTGTATCTATATTGTTTTACACTTGGTTATGACTAACTGGATGTCTTATAGATATTTTTAAAGTTTGTCGAAACCATTGTCTGTTGCAAAGAATTTTGCTTGAACTTAACCTCATCTGACACCAAGGAACAAATTTGTAAGTATGTATGAACAAATGTATGAACAAATTTATAAGTTTTGTGATGGAGTTAGCCGCTTGCGCCCTGAACAAGAGTTGCAAAATTCAACTTCCACCACAGTGTGCGATAAATTTTTCAATCAGAAGCGGCCATGGAAAAATTTTGAACTATTAAACTGGAAATGTTATAAATATAAAATCGATTGGCAAAAAAATAACAGCGTTTTGTAAACAACTTTATTTTATATTAATAATTAAATGTTTTGGTTTCTTGTTCTCTCTTAAGAAGTCTTTTATTCCTGCTCACAATATTCATCAGTTCATAGTCATGTTTACAAACAATATCTGTTTTTAGACAAGTTAAAAGTGTAATCAAGTTCATGCGTATGGCTGTCTGAAAAACTTATTGATCGTATGTTATATAGATAATTTAGTGGTAGATAAAGTTAAGAAAATATTTTACTAGTTAAAACTTGTATATTTACATGTATCACACATTTATAAGCATTAAATAATCAGTATGTAGGTGTAAAAATAAAATAATAATGTTTTATTATTGACAATGTCAAAAAGTAGACTCTTTACACAAAGATCAATGCTACTATTACAACATATCTATCAGAATTACATTATTTAAATGAAATGTATTAAATAATTTAAAATCGAAGAGAATTAAACAAATCATTTTTTTATTGTGCCCAGCCTTCTTACTTTACAACTTTTAATTTACCACCTATTACACTCGCAACGCGGACACAGGAAAATAATTTTGTTTTTGTTTTGTGCTGCATGTTCTTCCTGATCCTGCTCTTCTTGTGTACTCACTAGCTTAGTGATATCGCTGGATTACGTCTTGGATGGTACGTCGGGGAACATTCAAGGCAATAGCGATGTATTGTATACTGCGTCCATTTTCAGTTTAAGTTACTGCACGGGCTACATTTTCTGCTCGCATTTTAAAATGCGCTTCTAAAAAAAGCCGTTCAACTGATGACGACTAAATAAGCAGCCCCTCAAAATTTTTTGACTATTTAAAAATAATTTTGTACTGTTTAGGCTTGCCTTCAGGTTTTTTTTTATATAAATCAAGTGTTTACTACCCATTTTATTTCCAAATCTTACTTTGTAGCTGATGTTTTATATTAAAAAAAAAAACAATTTTTTTCCCTATAATAACATTGGTTAAATTGGGCGTCCGGAATTTTTTGTCCACGAGTTTATTTTATTAGTTATACAATTATTAGTTATACAATAGGTACATTTTGAAATGTTTAAATCTAAATATTTCGTAAACAATGCATTTTATCGAAATTTAACGAGAGTGGCTTTTTTTTTTCCATCTTTTAATTTCCATCTCTTAAAATTAGAGTATTTCCTGATGCATGGAAAACTAAAATTTCTAAAATTATTTCAATTTTTAAAAATGATGATCGTCATGGTGTTGAGAATTATAATTGATTGTAACTATTATAAACAACCTTCCAAAATTTTTGAGATGACAATTTTTGACAAAGTGTACTTTTATGTTAAAAATATAATTATAAATATAACAATAATTAAAGGTAGATCAAAGGTTACAAACCTTTTTAGCATCACCCCATAATCGGCCCCCCGTTGTTTAACATCTTCATTAACGTTTATGATTTAGACGTAAATCATCTTTTATATGCTGATGACTTAAAAATCTATTCTAGAATCCATTCGAAAGATTGAATTTACAACATAATTTAGTTAAAGTTACTGAGTGGTGTACCAAAAATAATTTATACCTGAATATTAAAAAGTGCTACATTATGTCCTTTTCTCTCAAAAAGGAATTAATTAATTTTTACTACATTGTGTATGATTGTTTACTGACTAGCTCTGAAACTGTCTGTGATCTTGGAGTCACATTTGACAAAAAGTTATCATTTTGCATCCACATTTTTTCAATTAAATCCAAATGTTTGCAATTGTTTGGTTTTATAATTCGCAATTCTAGGAATTGCGAATTATTGTTAATAGGTATTAACACTTTCTGTTTTATTTTTTACTTTTATCACGTCCAAAGCTGAGTTATGGCGGCCAGGTTATAATACTCACATAAAAAGTTTGGAAGGTATTTAACGAAATTTTCTCAGATATCTCCATTTCAAAAGTGAATTTTATCCAGCAATAGACATTTCATATTCTTACCTCCTTGAGAGGTTCTCATTTTTAAGTCTAGCTGAATGGAATAAAAAGGCTCATATTAAGTTTGTAAATAAAGCACCAAGAGTTCTTACATTTTGTTTAAAATCCGGTTTCATATAAATTTAAGATATAATGGGTTACATAAGTACAATGTATTTTATCTCCCCACGCTAAGAAAAACATACAAAAATTTTTACCTCTCCATCAAATGTGTACCATTGACAATCAATTCCATCCTAGATTAGATCTCTTCAATTGTTTACTTGGTGAAATTACATATTCCTCCTGATAATCTATAATGTTTCAATTTGCTAATTTTTTTTGTAAGATTTTGTTTCCTTTTATATTTTGTTAAATTACTTTTTTTTCTATTCTATTACTGGGGCAATGACCCTGTTGAATACATATTAATTTTAAACGTAGATTCGTGTAACTTAATTAATTTTAAGAAAAAGTGTCACCAAAGAAAAATTGAGGTTACACATTACCTCTTCCCCACTAAAAGTATACTTTTGAAATAAAATACTACTATCATAATTGTTCAAAATAAGTACCAGTATTACGAAACATTTTAGAAAAAAAGTTTATATGTACAAAAAATGCCCCTTATTTTTTCGTTTTCTGTCATCTCCCAAAGCAGAAGTTCAAAATTATGACTATAACTGAATGAGGTGACAAATTGAAGATAATCTATTATAAATAAGCTTGTATATTTATTATGAACTTTTGTAGATGGTGAAAAATTCAAGATTCCTGGTGTGCATTTGCATTCCTTACATATTTGTGAGATTAAGATCTTTCTTAATTCTGAGCAATAATTGAGTACCATTACAGGAAATGTAATAGTACTGTAAATAAATAGTACTTATTGTAAATGTAAATTAAAATCATTGACAGTAAGTTATATTACGCATTAAGTGCAAGAAAGACCTTGGTGTAATATTCGACTCGAGACTGTCTTTTAATGATCATGTTGAACTCATCATAAACAATGCCTATGAAATGCTTGGCTTCGTCTTGCGTAACAGTAAGAACTTTAAATGTATTGACACAGTGAAGGTTTTGTACTTTTCTTTTGTTAGATCTAGTCTGGAATATGCCTCTGCGATTTGGGCACTACATTATACTTATGTAAAGATTGGTCTAGACTCTAAAAAAGGTATAGCGGCGGCTTTATTAAGTATCTATATTATTGTACTGAAGGTTGTTTTCTTCCCAGGGGTTCTGATCAAGCACTCCTACTATTCAAATTCTCCTTAAATTCTTTGCAGTGTAGGCGTAATGTAGCTGATCTAAAGTTTCTGTTCAAAGTGCTCCACAATAAAGTGCATTGCAAAGAATCAGTTTCTGCGTACCTAGACTGAACTCTAGAAATAAAGCTACTGTCATGTTTACGTTGCCAAGGGCAAATGTTCACATAGGGTCGCCACTGTATCGAATTTTCGGCATTTCGCTACATTTACATTTCAGTTTAAAAGAAATTATATAGAGATAGCACCAACTTAATTTGGCGAAGTTATAGTAACACCTTAAATCTCTACAACTCATATAGTTTTTTCTTCCATTTTTCATTCTCTACTCCTTATCTATCTTAAGTTTATTTGTACTGCTTATTTTTTATCGTTTTTTGTCACGTGTATTATGGAGGTCACTTGCTGGAATGAGAAGATAGAAATAGTTTTTAACTGTCTATTTGGTAATGTGAGTTCTAGCTGCTTTCTTGTAGATAGGTTGGGGTATTTACTTTGTATTTTTATTTCGCTTTGTATTTTTTAATTTATAATTTAATAATTGGGTTTAAGCCTGTTATAGACTTAAAACTTGTGACCGTTGCAGAATATTAGCGCTGAGATAGTAAACCCTTCAATGGGAGCAAGTTGTTATTATTATTATATTACGCTTTTATGTTACGTTTTTAAATTTTTTTTTAAAGAAGCTACAAAAAGGTGCATCCCACACAATTACCCACCCCATCGTCGGAGTTGATTGTAAATAACCTTTGATCTTTTTTAACCGTTTCATAACGAAAATACAGCATAAGACCTATGGATGCTGGTTATTTATGCGCACAGTTCCCCTACTTTATTGTATTCACGTTGAAACTGTGTGAAACAGAGTGAGTGAAGTTTCAGAAAACATGAGCCGAGTAATGAAAGTTAAAACTGACTCATTCTTCAGGAAAAACAACTTTATTCTGAAACAAGATTTGTGTTGATCATATGGTATAACATTTGTTTTGGTGATGATATTTGTTTAATACTGTCAAAAAAAAAGCACTGCCGTAACATAAACTTCAGCATTTGGGCAGCAATAAAAAATATACTGAGATATATTTTTTATTGCTATATTTATTTTTATTGATAAAAAGAAATAAATATTTAAAATTTAAATATAAGAGAAATTATTCTTTTTTGGTGATTTCTTTGTTAGTAATTTTATGATTTTTATACCACGAAATCAACTGCGATTGGTCACATTGACAAGTGACATGACGGCAGAAATGACAGCTGTCTTCACGTTTTTAGGGTGTTTGATCATCTGTCAAAGTCATATTTATACTATTTATTTTTATTGTATACATCACAATATTAATGAAATATTATGGAAAGTATGAAAATATTAAATGTACTAAGAAACCAGTGAAAAATTTGGGCGATACAGTAATTTTTGACAATGACCTTTTTTATGCCCCCTGGTTAAAATTCGAATTCCAGTCATGAATGGTACAGCAACTGAGGAAGGGTCAATGATTGACAGGCGACCACTAATTACATGTAGGTGCATTTTATATAACATATGTTGAAATTTAAATGTTGATTTATAGGTGCAGGAGAATTAGAAGTCTTTTCGACTGTTGAAGATAACCTATTTCAAGCTCTCCCCCAAGATTCGTGTGAATGGAGGCGATCATTAGGGAGACCAGTACGTACGGTGCATATTGGGGCTAATTTCGCTCCATTTAGTGCTGCTGCTTTGCCTAAAGGAAACCAATGGGACCTTATTCGACAACCATTATTCCATATTTACTGGACAGAATGCACAGTAATTTTGATTTTGCTGACTTTGACAAAATTATTTTATTACTGATTTTCTTAGGATATTGATTTATATAAAACTGCTATTCGAGATGATATTGAAAGTTGGTTAAAAGAACTTTCATCCAGAGATATACCTGATTTCTTGATAGTTGTTGTGGAAAATTATGATGGAAAGCGTACCAATAAATTGTTACCAAGAACCACAGTGTTGGATAAAATTAGAACAGACTTTGCTCCTAAACAAGGTAAATTTATCTTTATAGTCAGAAATGATTTAATAATTGAATTTAAAGGGGATCGATGTATATCTGTGATAAATCCTGGTAAAGTAGAAGCCCGCTCAGCTGATTCATGGCGGGGGTTAGTTAGTCGGATAAGACATCTGTTGTTAGTGGCATATGCCAGAGCTGTATCTAGGTTAGAAGATCATGTACGACAACAGCGTGAAAGGAGAAACGAAATTGGGTGGAATTTTATGCAGTATTTTCAACTTCAAGTACTGATACATAATCGCCAAAATTGTATTTATACAAAATATGATTTTTAGGAAGAACTAGCTCATGTGTTAGAAATGTTGGGCTTGCATGAAGAAGCTTTGGTGCAATATGATGAATTAGATGCTCTCTTCTCTCAATTTGTAGTGAATGGGATTACAGGCGAGTCAATTAATTGGTTGGTTGACTTCCAAAAACCCTTAGAAAAATGGCATGGACTCAGGTTAAATGATTCATCAATGCTCTTTGAGAGCCCATCTCTATTAGAATTAAGAGCTTATCTATTTTCAAAACAAGCACAAATGCTTTTAAAAGCTAATAAAGTGTGGGAGGTGTGTTGTTGATATTTTTGCAAAATTAAACTTTTGTCATTTTTTGTATCTTTTTTTCTTTTAGATGGCTTCAAGGTGTTTACCTTTTCTGCATTTGACGACTCGAGAATTAACTGTATTAG
Organism: Asbolus verrucosus; assembly: GCA_004193795.1. Taxonomy (NCBI): domain Eukaryota; kingdom Metazoa; phylum Arthropoda; class Insecta; order Coleoptera; family Tenebrionidae; genus Asbolus; species Asbolus verrucosus. The sequence goes on along the minus strand of QDEB01104222.1, from coordinate 1,803 downwards.
AAATCAGCTTTCCTCCAGGTGCCATTCCATGCTGGCTGTTTTTAGCATGTATGGAGGTTTTACAAATTTGTGAAAAACATAATAACGCTGATGCAGTTGAAGATTATTCATTGCACACTGCTTGCTTGTGGGCATATGCAAGTCAGAAGGTAGGTAGTAAGTCAAAAATACTTTATTTATCATATTAAAATTAAATGAGAAGAGAAATAGAGAAATAAGCTGTAGAGTCTAGTTTACAAAATAACTATAGTATCTTATAAATTGTTATGTTAAAGCCTTGAGGCGGTTGTATTAACTTTTAACGAGTTTCAATTAATGGGTTACTGAGACAGGAAAAACGGACGGCTCAAACACTTGTAAAACCCCAATTATACTTGAAAAGTTAATACAGCCGCTCAGGGCTTTAATATAACAATTTGGAGGATACCAAGAGATAGAAACATTTCCATATCACTTTTGATTTATATAGTCATTTGTCGCATTTGTTGTAAGAATTTGTAGCGATTGTGTAATAAGAAACATGCTTTCTAAAGTCACTAAAATAACGGCATAAAATATATACATCATTTGTTTTATTCATCATATGACTATAATATCAAGTTTTTATATATTTTTGATAAAATTTTTTGACAGCAAATTCAAGAGAGTGAAATATGTCGAAAATTAAGAATATTTTATTATATTTATTCAGGACAAAATTGAGGCTGGTTGTAGCGGTTCTGCAAAAGTAGAAAAGTTTGTTAATTGCCGCCAATCTACATATCTTAGGGACGTCGTATGTTTAAATTCCATTGATTGAAGCGTCAGAGCATGTTTGTACTATGAGAGTTCAAGGGTGTAGTGTGTTAATGAGGTCCTGAGATCTTGATGACGTCATGGAAGCGGTATTCAAAAGTTACGTTGTTTTTATAATTTATCGTTTTCATTACAAAGTGATAACTTCTTGCAAAAACATTTGAAAGCTTATATTTCCTTGTCGCTGAAAAAGTGTTATTTTTAGTTTTCGATTTATGTTTATGATGAGATCACAATTTTGACAGTGAAAGTCGTTAATCATGACTTGTTTATATTATATTAATTTTATTTTGCTTATTTTCGTAATATGTAGGGTGTAAAAAATTCGGCAACGTCCCTAATTGATTTACTGATGACTTAAATAAAAACTGAAAAACTAATTACTTTGTCTTGCTACGGTTTTTGAGTTTAGGGTGTGATTTCGTACCCAGGGTGAATTATTGTGAGTGATTTTTATATAACATGAACGATATTTTGGATGAAATATTTTTTAATGACGAGGCTTGGTTCTATTTGGAAGGCTATGTGAACTCAGAAAATATGAGAACTTGGTCGACAGAAAATGCTTATGTGTATATTAAAACACTACTTCATCTACTAAAAATTGGTTTATGGGTAGTCATTTGAAGAAGACGAATCTTCGATCAAAATGTAAATTATGTTAATAACATACTCACTCCGTTTGTAGATCAGTTACATGATGATGAATTAACGAATGGATAATGTCATAGCTCACACAGCAAACGAAACCACGACATTTTTGAAACAATTTTACGATGATCGTAAGAATTTACGGTACCTCAGATTCCCTCATCTAACAGCTCCCGAGTTTTTCTTGTTCTCTTATCTCGAAAAGAGTGTGTACGAAAGTGGACCTCAAAATTTGGAAGATTTACAAAATGCCGTCACCAGGAAATTGGAAGACAACATACTTGATTTGCTTGTTAGAGTATTTGAAAAGATGAAATAATGAGGAACATTTACAGCATCTTTTGTAGTTATTTTTGT
>QDEB01104195.1:1127-12475 GCA_004193795.1 Asbolus verrucosus | reverse complement strand
AGAAACCGATAATAGCGCGGGTGAAAAGCCGCTCAAGTCTCCGAAATTCACATTTAGCAAACTATCCAGCAAGAAAGAAGTAAGTAACAAAACAACCAACTCTTCACAAACTATTGACAGCAAAGAAACAAACAAAAATGTAGATGTTGGAATTTCTAAGCCTCAGAAAACTACAAAATTCACATTTAGCAAATTCTCAAGAAGTCAAGAAATGAATAATGTATCTGAAACCGATATTGGCGATAAAGAAACAGATAATAGCGTGGAAATTATGGGTGAAAAACTGCTCAAATCCCCAAAATTTACATTTAGCAAACTATCTGGTAAGCAAGAAGTAACTAATAAAACAACCGAATCTTCACAAGCTATTGACAGTAAAGAAACAGATAAGAGTGTAGACGTTGAAGTTTCCAAGCCTCAGAAACCCACAAAATTTACATTTAGCAAACTGTCAAACAAGAAAGAAACGAATTATGTGTTTGAAAGCGATCAAAGCGACAAAGAAACAAATAAAAGCGTAGAAATCGTAGAAGATACGTCGTTTAAGCCTCCAAAATTCACATTCAATAAATCTAAAGCGTCTGAAATAAATGATGAAGTCGTGGCGTCCAATTTCAGCCAAGACGACTACATGGACGACGCGACGTTCGCGAGCTTCCTGGCTTGCGACGTCGACTTCAATCAGGCTGGCGCTTCGACCTCCAAACCGGTCGATGATTTCGACCTGGGGGACGTGGACTGGAGCGAAGAACTGACTTCGACCGTCGAGCTTCACGATTCCGTCAAATTCAACAGTCGTAAAGACGATTCTGACGAGTTCCGGAAGAACTACGCGCACACGGAAGTGATGTACGAAGTTTTGCATCAGAAGTTCGGCCTGAGACACTTCAGGCCTCATCAGAAAGAGATCATCAACGCGAGTCTGACCCAACACGACTGTTTCGTGCTGATGCCGACAGGTGGCGGCAAGAGTTTGTGTTATCAACTTCCGGCTATCCTGATGCCGGGCGTGACGATCGTTATTTCGCCGTTGAGGGCATTAATCAGCGATCAAGTCGACAAGATGAACGCGCTGGATATTCCTTCGGCGCATTTGTGCTCCGACGTGAAGAAGGCGGACGAGGCTTCGATTTTTCAGAAGCTGCACATGAGGGAGCCACTGATCAAGTTGCTGTATCTGACACCGGAGAAGATTTCTGCTTCTGTTAAGGTGGTGGACATGATCAAGTCGCTGTATGCGAGGGATAAACTGGCGAGATTCGTCATAGACGAGGTGCATTGTCTTTCTCAATGGGGGCACGATTTCAGACCGGATTATAAGCAGTTGTCTTCCTTGAGGAAGCAATATCCGAAAGTGCCGATCATTTGTTTGACGGCCACGGCCACTAAGCAAGTTCAAGGTGACGTCACCAACATCTTGGGGCTTAAGAACGTTAAAACTTTCATAAGAAGCTTCAATCGTCCAAACATCAAATATAAAGTGATCCCCAAAGCTGGGAAAAAGGTCGTCGAAGAGATCGCTAATTTGATCAGGAAGAAATTCTACAGGAAATCCGGGATTATTTATTGCTTATGTCGAGCCGACTGCGAGAAGCTCGCGGACGACCTCTCCCGGATGAGCATTAAAGCTAAGCCATACCATGCCGGAATGAGCGATGTGGTCCGGGAAAAACAACAGAGGGAGTGGATGCAAGATCAGTTCCACGTCATAGTCGCCACCATAGCTTTCGGGATGGGAATCGACAAACCCGACGTCAGATTCGTCATCCACAATTCCATACCCAAATCCGTGGAGGCCTTCTATCAAGAATCAGGAAGAGCAGGCCGTGACGGCGAACCTTCTTACTCCTATCTCTTCTATTCTTACGCGGACGCAGGTCGTCTGAAGCGTTTGATGCAGATGGACAAGAACATCAACAAGAATACAATAAACGGTCATTTTGAAAACCTCCACCAGATGGTGGCGTTTTGCGAAAATACCATCGACTGCAGACGCTACTTGCAGCTGATGCACCTTGGCGAGAAATTCGACAGGAAGATCTGCTTGGAAAACAAGGACACCGTTTGCGACAATTGCGAAAACATCGAAAAATTCAAGCTGTCGGACGTGACGAAAGAAGCGCGAGAATTGAGCGAGCTGGTGCACGATCTCACTCGAAAGGAAAACGTGACGATGCTCTACGTGGTGGAGGTTTACAAAGGGTCGAAACAGAAGAAAATCCTCGAGAAAAGGCACGATCAGCACAGATTTTACGGCGGTGGAAGCTCGCTCGATCGTCCCGATATTCAAAGAATATTGGTCGATTTGGTGCTGAAGAAAATTCTGACGGATTTTTGCACTTACACCGGAGATTTCCCGGTTGTCTACATCAAACCCGGGTTGAAATACAACAGGGTTAACGAAAGCGATTTGAAAATTTCGATACCGTTGGGTGCGCGTGTCGCTCCGGTCGCTAGAGTAACTAAACCCCAAAATGACCAACCAGACAGAGATAGTCCTGGTCCTTCGACGTCAGCGAATAAAACTGTCGCGGTTAGCAAGCTCAAAATCGCATCCATTCAAGTGCGATGTCATGAAGAACTTCTGGAGGAGTGTCGACGTTTGGCTGTCGAACGCAACACGACTTTATCGTCGATCATGAACTTGTCCGCCATCAAAAACATGTCGGAAATCTTGCCCAACACCCAAGAAGAGTTCATGAAGATACAACACGTCACCAAAGCCAATTACGAAAAGTTCGGCGAATATTTTCTTAAGATAACCATCAAGTACAGACAACAATTGGACAAGCTTCAAACCCCGACGCCTTCGTTTAGCGATTCCAGCATGTTCGATGACAGCAGCGACTGGCGCGAAGAAACTAGCCAAGGAAGTGGCGGAAACAAACGAAAATCGAGCGGTGGCTACAAGAAGAACACGAAGAGGTTCAAAAAGAGCTACCGCAAGAAAAAAGGCAAAGGCAAAGCGAAGTCGCCGAAAGGGAAAACTACCAAAAAAGGCTCGTCCCTAAAACTGATGCCTTTGAAGAAGTAAATTTAGTCGGTGGTCGTTGGGTGGAGTGCAAATCTACAACTAATAATAAATAGGATTAAGTTTTTAAAATTGTTCGGGACGGAATAAAGATTTTGTACGTGTAAACCTCGGCTTCGGACTGTTTTTGATCGGCTCGCTCTCTTCCAGAAACTCTCCTGCAGATGGACCGGCAGCAGCTGCAGAAGTTCGTGCAGTACCTGATCTCGGAGCACCACACGGAGGTATTGCCGACCGCGCAGAAGCTGGCGGACGAGATCCTGCAGCAGCGCTCCGAGATCAACCAGATACCCGGCGCTCCGGACCCGACGGCGGGCGCTTCGGCCGACGACGAGCATTCGTGGCACCTGGACGAAGAGCAAGTGTGCGAACAGGTGAAGTCGTACCTCTCCCAAGGCGGCTATTACAACGCCAACAAGCAGCTGAATTCGCTGTTTTCGAAGGTGAGTTTACAGTCAAGTACCGAAGGAATTTTCTGATGACGACGCTAATCGCAGGTGAGGGAGATGCTGCGCGCGCAAGACTCGAACGGCGCCAGAATGCTGACCTTGATCACCGAACAGTTCCTTTCCGATCCCAGATTGCAGATGTGGCGTAACCAAGGTACTCCGATGACTGATAAATGTAGGCAGTTGTGGGATCAGCTGGGTTCTTTGTGGGTGTGCATCGTACTGAATCCCAACTGCACGCAGCACGAGAAGCAGCAGTGGAAGGTGCTGTTGGAAAAGTGGACCTTGATAGATGTCTGTCCGCCGGAAGATCCGGATTTTAGGTTGCAAGAGAACCATTCGCATAGAGATTCGGTTTGTTTTTGCCGCATCTTCGTTTGTGCTTCTTCTTATCATTTTTTTTTTGTTGCAGTATGTAAATAGAGATAGGGATAGGGATAGAGATCGTTATTACCACGAGAGGGATAGGGATAGGTACGCGGATAGGGAACGTGATAGAAGGGACAGGAGAGACCGAGATAGGGAGAGGGAAAGAGACAGGAACAGAGCAGCGTACGACTCATCAGACAGCTCAGAAGACGACGACGGTGATAGTTCTTACAGTCCTAGGAGTAGTAAAAGATTACGTTTATCAGGGAGTCATTCTAAGTCAAGCATACCTGCGTTACCAAGGACGATTTTTCACAGGTGGGACTTCGACTCCTCCATAGAATTCCTTTTCACTTTTGTATTTGCAGGGCATTAGATGCTGTGGGCATGTCTTGGGACAATATGCATTTAAAAAACATTTTATCTAGTGATACTTACTGTTCCCATGTTCCTGACACGACTAGTTCCGGGAGTTTCAATTCTCAAGGACAACCCTTGTGGCACGGTGAGTCTCTGCTCTTCGCGTTGTAACAAGTCGTGGACCTTTTTTTTTCCGTAGAACCAATCCCGCTGTGCGCCGCAAGGGTGGACTCCTTACGCTCCCACGGCCACATGGAGGCGGCTCTTCGGTTGGCGGTGTCCGTGGTGCGCACCATGAAGCAGCAGCAGCTGATAGCGCAGCGGCGATGGCACGAGAGCCAGCAGAGCGGCAGCGGCACCAGCAAGTGTCAACCGAGCTGCAAGACGACGGCGTGCACCTCCAGGTGCACGGGTCAGTGCAACACCAACTCCTGTTCGACGACGTCGATCAACGCCCCCGCCAACACCGATTGCTGGGTGGGCCACCCTCTGGACCCCATCGGTTGTCTGTTCGACACGCTCGCCGACTCGTCGATCATCCCCGACGATCAACGACCTCGAACACCCAGTTATTTGGACATCGTCGGCATGGAGGAGCAGCACAACAACATCAGACCGAGGTACCACCACGTGCCCGTGGTGGGCTCCAGGGACAGATCGGAAACGTATCTGACGCTCGCCTTCGAAGTGGCGCTGATAGGGCTGGGGCAGCAGAGGATCATGCCGGTAGGTTTGTACGCGCAGGAGAAGGCGTGCAAGCAGGAGGACAGGCTGATCGCCAAGCTGCAGGAGATCGAGCTGGACAACAGCCTGATCGCGGTGTTGCGGAGGCAGGCGATTATTCTGCTGGAGGGCGGCCCCACCAGCGGCTTGGGTATCGGAATACACCCCGAAAGCATCCCCATGCACACGTTCGCGAGGTTCCTCTTCTTGTCGCTGCTGAGCTGTTATCCGGACCTGGCCTACGAGGTCGGCTTGAGGGCGATGCGATTGCCGCTGCTGGAAGAACACGAGGACTCGGACGACCCGTTGGGAGGCAACGCCAGCAGTTCGTTGATGATGAGCCGCTCGCCCAGATGGTTCACCTTGGGACATATCGAAACGCAACAGTGCGCACTGAGCTCGACGATGCTCAGCGCGGCGAAAGGTAATACGACATAACCTCGCTTTCGACTTGGTGATTGTTATTTTTTCGATAGGTGAGGTGATGAGACTGCGAACCGTGCTGGAATCTTCCCAGAGGCATATCCACAGTTCTTCCCATTTGTTTAAACTTGCTCAAGATGCGTTTCGGTTCGCCACGCCGGAGAACGGACCAAGACACCCGACTCTGCTGAGCGTGGCGTTCGAACTGGGGCTGCAGGTAAAGAGGAGTCGGAAACGGCAAGTTCGCTTGTTCAAGAGCGGAGCGTGTTTCAGGTGATGAGGATGACGTTGTCGTCGTTGAACTGGCGCAGACGGGAAATGGTGAGGTGGCTGGTGACCTGCGCCACCGAGGTCGGCGTCGACGCGCTCATCTCCATCATGCAGAATTGGTACCAGTTCTTCACGGCGACGGAAGCCACCGGACCGGTCGCCACTACAATCATGTCACATAGCACCATCATGCGTCTTAACCTTAGCTTTAGCCAACAAGAAGAATTGTCCAGTTGCGCCCGCACGCTCGCTTTGCAATGTGCAACTAAGGTAAGTGCGATACAGCGTCAGTAATTCCGTGGTGCCAACTCGAACGACTTGAATTTAACCGTTGAGTTGGTATCCGGGTGTTGAAATGATGGATTTAACAACCTTTGGTCGCAGGACCCTCCAAATTGTGCCTTGAACGCCCTGACGTTGTGTGAGAACGAGGCCTTGGCCTTCGAAACCGCCTACCAGATAGTCGTGGACGCCGCCTCGCACATCATGACTTCCTCGCAGCTCTTCACGATCGCCCGCTACATGGAGCACCGAGGCTACCCGACTCGCGCCTACAAGCTGGCCATGTTGGCCATGAAGAACGTTCATCTCGCGTACAATCAGGTGAGTAGCCGTCGTCGTCCTACCGACCCGCCATAACCGGTTTGCGTCCAGGACACTCATCCGGCGATAAACGACATCCACTGGGCGTGCGCCCTGAGCCACTCGCTCGGCAAGACGGAGCTGTCGAACATGATCCCGCTGCTGGTGAAGAACGTGCAGTGCGCCACCGTGCTGTCGGACATCCTGCGCAGGTGCAGCATGACCGCCCCCGGCATCTCGTGCTCGCACCCTCCCCCTCTGGAGACGGGCAAGCACCATTCCCACCCCCACAGGAGCCGCAGCTGCGCTCCCGGCATCAAGCCGCTCTCGTACGACAGGCCGCCCCTGCGCCAGCTGCTGGAGGCTGCCGTCGCCGCCTACATCAACACCACGCACTCGAGGCTGACGCACATCTCGCCCAGACACTACGGAGATTTCATAGACTTTCTGACGAAAGCCAGGGACACGTTCGTGCTGGCTCACGACGGGCATGCGCAGTTCACGCAGCTGATCGAGAACATGAAAGTGGCGTACAAGGGCAAGAAGAAACTCATGTTTCTGGTCAAGGAGAGGTTCGGCTGATACAACTCGAAAAAGTGGTACATGTAGTGTGCGCGTTTATACAAGAACGGGTCGGATGAGATCAACAATCTAATAAGTCTTACGCCAGTTTATATCAGCTTTCTGCGGGTCCGCTCGGCGGCGCCACCGTCGGGCGGACTCGGTTTTTAAGCGCCTGTACTATATGTAGCTCGGCTTCGTTTTCATTTCCTAGCGTAACTATCAAACTGGACAATATTCATTAATGAGATTTTTTTTTCATCTATTTATTGACTGTTTTATTCCCCCCAACAGACTGATTTTTTAATTATTTATTGCAACCGCGCGGAAGTTGATGCTGATCACGTGATAATCATAATTTGTGTATATTTTATAGTTAATAAATAAGAGATAAAAGAGGTCAGCTTGAACTTTAACGAGTTGCACTAGATCTCAATCGTATTTTATATAGTATTATTTTCTATTGTACAGTTTTCAGTATCATTTTCTCTGTTTCTATTATAGTTGTAGTTTTAATCCGTTCATTTCACTTTCTCACTACTTGTATTAATGTTATGTTTGTTTACCAAAGATTGTTGTTTGTATAGTATTTATGTACATATACCGTAAGAGATACAGTCTCATTAGTTAATAGGGAAGCATCCTTGAGGTACATTTTTTTAGCTATTTATTTAGCTTTGTTTCTGTTTTTACTTTCATTTCGACCGCCAAGCGATGCTTTCCATAATTACAAGGTAAATGCTTCCTGTTATATTTATATAATACAGTATATCAATAAGTACAAAATAACTCTAAAAAAAAAAGCAGTCGACCAAGCTGTAGCGCAATGTCAGCTGTCATTCCATAAGCTACCTCTCCGAGCTAACCTGTTTGACTGTTGCAAAAACAAACATTCAACCGCGCTTTTCCAATTCATTTCGAATCGTTTCATTATGGTTGAGCGTTTTCAAGTTGACTGAATTTTTAATGAATAAGAGTGAAATCAAATCGACGTGCTTAGCTCCCCGGTTCAGACCCTTGTTTGAGGCAATACTTAAAAAGAAACAAAAATGTACCGTCGCTGCCAGAACATCTTGTTTTGATTGTTTTTTCGTGTCTGTGATTGATCATTTTATTTAGTTACGGATTTATTTTGTCCAGTGCCACTAAAATTATTTACGTTATCGAATTTTTTGCGTTAATTTATAAGTTTTTATTTAGGAGATGTAAATATTAACTTGGCCAAATTGGTACACGTTCCATTCCAATGAAATAATTTTATATAATTCGTTGTTGTATTGTGTTTTTGTGTATAATAATGATTAGGAAAATGTACATATTGCCAAAAATAACTTAGTTCATTATTTGTTAAAAGAAGCAATTATTGCATTCAGTCTGTCTGTGTATTAATAATTTATGATTATTTTTATGATAAATAAAAATATTTGTAATTCAACATGGCTTTCACTCGCCCCGCCACCAGATGCGCCACTGGTAACATTACGATGTTACGCCACTGGATAGTACCTCAGATATTTCATGTTTTAACGATTATTTCGACCCTTTGAGGCAACGTGAACCCCAAAATCGACGTAAGAGACGAATTTGCAACTATGTATTGATATAAACTGACCCGACATACAAACATGACTTGACTTAACCTGCTGCTTCATAGAGTGCACAGACAACACTTTCACCAAATAAATATTAAATATTTAAGGAGAAACGCCAGATTTGCACAACCGTTTTAAATAAATTGAAATTTATGGAATCACGTTTTAAAATGACGCCTTCAAATTTGCATTTACAGCAAGGCTGCCAACCTTGACGAACAAAAATTATCAAACACATATTCGTCAAAAACGCCTCAAAAATGTTGTTAACAAGCCCCATTCACCACTCAATGCCAAAACAGAACATGTTGCAATGGTTGTCTTGGAGTAATTTTGCAATGATAACGGATATTTTATAAAACCGGTTAATAATTTTGAGCGGTTGGCAGTTTTGAGCGGTGATGTGCGACAACTGTCAGTCGCAGATTTAAAAATTTTGAAAAAAAACCAATTGATAGAGTAGTGATGCAGGATTATACTCGTTTGTGTTGCTTGTTTTAATCGATAATCGAGAAATAACAACAATTAAGCTAAGCTTCGGTGTGGGGTGCGTGAGGAAAAAGCAAAATTGGAAGGGGGCCCTCGCCCCGGGGTCCTGTCGCCGCACCCCCGTGTGAAATTCAGGGAATCCACAGCATGGCCGGAAACATCGAGGAGCTTTTGGAGCTGCACAAGAAGCAGCTGGCCGCTGACGTGAAGAGGTTAGGTGCGATATCGTGGAGCGAGGTGCAGGTATGATAGCCCCTACAAATTAGATTGTTGAAAGCCGATCGGGTTGAGAGCACTCGGGGAAGAAACGAGGGGAGGTGCTGAGGCGACGGTTACAGGCACTCATCGATTATTCCGTTGTTGACTGAGCTAAATAATAAATAAATGATAACCGTGCTTATAATTGAGATGATTCATTACCGTTACCTTTGTTGGAACAATAATTGTCTGGCGACCTCGACCGTAAAGTGTTTGTGATGGCCAAACAAAGATACCACAACAAATCCAATGTTTGGTTTGATCAAATTGAAATTCATTTCAACACTGGGAGATAGATAGCAATTTCCTGAAAAAGAGGAGCGTCTATTTTCCGACCTTGTTTATTATTGATTTTCTTGAAAAGCCAACATGACGGGGTGAAATGTGGTGGTGATGTCTGTTATTTGACCCTCACATCTCCTAGACTCTGTTACTCCCAAAACTTGAGTTCTAGTCGTTGTTTCAATTTAAAAACATGTGCATCTTTGTTGCTTCAAGGAGTGATTATTTTCGCACTTCGAAATAAGAGAAAATCAAAAAAAAAATAAGAGCGATGGGGTCACGTTACACTTCTTTTGACGATTTTTAGATCGAAAATTGTGATAATGAACACCAACAGAACAATAATGTACAACAATCACCTGAAGACAAGGAAAACCTGCCATTGAACCATCAATCAGAGTCGCTAATCAAAAACGAAAAAGTGAGTATGGCCGAAAAGACTTGTGCATTTTGTTTTTTTCAGTGTAGGACTTGGGGCTTTGGCTAACGCTTCATTATGTTTTTTTGGTTTTCCGTTTTAGAATCTTCCGTTAATCGAACGACTTGATTTAAGTAGTAATGAAGGCGCTTTAGAGGAGACTAAGCAAGCTTTTGCCGATAAAAGCCCGCTATCGTTTAGATCGGTAAGCATGGTTGTTATTTGTGCACGAGAGGATAATCAATAAGCGATTTATCATCCGACTTAAGTCATCACGTAAATTACTTAAATGCGCGCGGTGGGTGCAACCACACGCTCGAAATTATCTCTCATTTAGATCTATTTCTTGCTCAAATCATCTTTTAGGATGACAACAGTGGCCGTAGAATGTTGCGGTACGGCGAGTACAGCCCCAACAATCCGCAATTGAGAGTGACCGCAGCACCTTACCTCGGCCTCGGCGAGTATGAGCAAAGACGCAACTTGTCTTTGCAAAAACGCAGGGCCGACTATTTAGAACACTTGTCCAAGGTAAATCACCCCCGAAACCTGCTTCCCACCGTTTTACGTTTAATGTATGTGTTACAGAAGAGTCATGTTAAAAATTGTATTGTTGCGGAGCGGGCTGTGCAAACAGATTTACAGAATATTCATTGTCCTTTAGTAAGTAGGGTCAGTCTTATTTTTGTCACGGTGTAAATAGCGGGGGGCATGTTGATGGCGCTTTCGTTTTTATTTTCACCCGCACTAATCGATCTCTGGCTAGGAGGAGATGCGTCAACATTAACCGAGACCGCTTTGGAGCACTGTGTACATATAAAGACGCTTTATGCGACTCTGTGTACAGTAGATAAAAATGGGGCATGTCCGATCGAATTCCAGCGCGCCATAGCTCAAGTGACGTTTGTTTTAGGTCCAATATGACGCCCACGCACCGGAAAAGGAGCTAAATTCGTACACCTCCGCTTTTGTTATGCAAAACAACCGAAACCTGTCGCCGTATCGCGCCGACCAAAGACTAGCCAGCGCTCAAAATGCCTTACTGAAGCCGGAGATGGACAAGCCGAAGAGCATCCTGTCGAACAGACGCACCGGCAGTCCCAGAGGTGAGTCGGATCGCGCTTAAACCGATAATCGAGCGGGCCGTTCCAGAGAGGCTGCTGTCCGACCTGAAGCACTCGTACACGCCCAGTTTTCTGGACGGCTTCAGCTACCAGGACCGATCGGAGGAGCTGGAGAGGGTGAGGCGCCGCGTCCGATCTTCCCGTTAAATTCACGTTCAGTTTTTAAGGAGAGGATCAAGCGGGAGAACTACCAGAGAGAGTTGAGGGTGCAGATCGAGGAGAAGAGGCGGCTGCAGGCCTTGCGGGAGGAGCAGGAACGAAGGGAGCAGGACCTCGAGAACAGGAGGCTGGAGCAGCAGCTGCTGAGGATGCAAGAGGAACAGGCGGTCGAAGAACAACGAAGATGCCGCAGGGACGAACAGGTGCGTCGCTGATGCGGACCGCGGACCGAACACTTGTGTGTTTGCGAGGGTCGTT
>QDEB01104190.1:2239-13660 GCA_004193795.1 Asbolus verrucosus | reverse complement strand
AATGCTGTGAAATTCCGTTTCTCGACCTACATGTAAAAACTAGTGAATACTTTTTCATTATAAACCACTATGTGAATAATGAATAAATTAACAATTTCTGAGAATCCTGTGATAATTGTAGATATAAAATTTAAAAGTAATATTCGGTACAATCAAGAGATTTTATTTAGTAGTACTTATGTATTAAAATCGTTGTTTAAAGAAACAAATTTTTAATTTCAAAATGTGGGATATTTGAATTATTCCGTTTTCGCGGTATGTCACTTGCAAAGTTCAAGTCGTCTGTCACGCTCAAAATGTGCACTCCTCCTGCTGTTAGACGGCATGTTTCTCCCAGATTTTTCACTTTCACACATAAAAGCACTAAGTAATGGAATGATTGAGCTAAATAAATTTTACAATATTTATCTGTCACTCATAAAACAAAAGAATACCTCCATTTGAAATGCAAGCTACCTACTCGTTCTACTAGATTTTTGTGATGATGTTTTGGTTCTCAGTAAAATAGGAAAAAAAAAATGATTTGAGTTACTAGTAGTGGAAAAACAGTATATAAACCACGGTAGAGAAGACTCTTATAGCTCGCCGCGGCTCGGGATTTAATCTTGGTTCCTCAGTTATAATAGTCGTCTTCACTACCTTGGTTTATAATATACTATTCTTTAACCAAAAATAAGTAGAAGAAAATATTAATAACTGATTTTAATGCTCCTCAAATAAAAAAAAATCCACAACTCATTGATTTGCTTTGTTAATTTTAAATTAAAAATTGTGACAAGACATTATCATCGATCTTGCACCATTCCTTGCTTTTGACTACAGATTCTCGTCAAAATCATTAAATAATAATTACAGGGAAACATAATAAACTTAAATGGACATAAGTTAAGATTTTGGGTTAAAGGAATGTTGATAAAGTCGTGGAAATGTAATTCGAAGTCATTGACAATTTAAAAGTCTTAAAGGCTATATAGTAGTTTGATTTTTAAAGCTTTTTTTATCACTAATGATCGATTATCTCTCCCCATAGCTTGGCAACGTGAAATCAGTTTTTGGCATAAAAGTAGCGCGATTGAAGTATTCAGTTTAAGTGAGTTGGAAGTATCCAAGCACGTACTGTATAAAATTCCATCTTTTCATCTACTTCCAGCATTTTTTCCACGACATATTAAAGGCTACATGCCTGTAAGCTTAGGAAAGTTGTTCAGCCCTGAAGATTATACGACTGCTTTACCATAATATAAAAATGTGGATGGCCCTTATAACAGCGGAGCCGTATTTATTAATATCGTTTTTGAAATAGATACGTTAACATTTTAATTGATCAATTTAGTTCGAATTATGCAGCCATTCCAAACCAGTTGACCGCCAGTGAATTGATTCCTTCACATAATGATCAATAGAATAAGCGATCGCCTGCATAACTTTGTACAATCTCGGAATGTCACAAAGAACTTTATTTTATAAGGGAACCGAGCGCCGAGGAAAATGCAAAGTTTAAAGTGGTGCGAGCTAGGAATGTTTCTGGTAACTCCACTTTTTTTGTAGTCATTTTAGATTTTTTTTGTTACGCCTTTTTTGTAATGGCCGACCCAACTTTCTATTGCATGGCTGAGTTCTGCACAAAAGCGACCGTCGACTTTAAAGCCATAGTTGGACCCCCATTATCCATTGTAGAGAAAATAGCCTTTTAGAAAGTTCATACAGCAACAAAAAAAACTACCTCATTGGCCGAAATGGCAAAAAATGCACGGACTTTCGTAATGAACAAGGTTAACAACATTTCTGCGGTGCTGTTGAAGAATTCGAAATTTCGTACCGTCATTAATGTGCGTTGATGGGAAATAAATTTTAATTCTTGTTGTTGTTGGCGTCCATGTTTGCATTTTGTGCAATGGTAGCTTGCATTCGGATGCAGTGTTGCATGTTGTATTGATCCGAATAACCTCAGAGTTAGTTGAACCGTTGCCGCCATCTGTGGCCATGTTTGAGTAAAACAAGTTTAGCTTTTTTACCTTTTGTGGCGGTTGGAAATGTTTTCCAGTCCGACCAGTACCTCGATTCGGATTTAATCAGATAAAATAAGCTGTTTGTGCTGAAATAATTCAGACTTGTCCTGCATTTTTGCAATTTATGTTCCTGAAGAATGTAGTTGCAGCATTTCGACTTGATGCGCATAATATGCAAATTCGAATCGATCTTGTCGCAAAATCGGGTCATAATTATTCCATTCTATGGCTTCGCGTTGTTGGTACACGGCCAACCATCCATTATAATGGGAAGTTTTCTATGGAGGGGAAGGCGGCGGGTGAAATCAGGAATGTTTTTGGTCGGGGTAGTAGAGTAAAAGCAACAGGTAAAGATGTCGTAACGGTACTTAATACTTCCAAGTTTCTCCCACAGTTGGCGCTAATGTTAAAGAATTCTCAATTCCGGTTGGAGTCGATCGTTTTCAGGTTTTGTCACGGCGATTCGGTTAATTTTTCCCGTTTCAGCGATTTCAGAACGACATGCAATGCACATAATTTATTCAGTGAGCGTACTTCCAATAAATCCCGTGTAAAATTCGTCTGCAGGTAGTGAATCGCTGAATAATTTCAGTGTGCATCTGAGGATAGCGTCATATTTTCGCTACGTTCTTCGAAAACAAAATGAACTAAAATCTTAAATTCTCATTTTGCTTAGAACGTGACGGCTCACACGCCACTGGAACGTGGACGTTACATTCTAAACATTGTGTAAGCAAAGGGTGCCACAGCTGTGAATTCAAACTAAAAGAACGTTCTTTAAAAACAAAAGCAAGAAAACAAGGTCTTAGCGGGGGTAATCTTCCTACCTCGAACTCTGGTACTTTGATGAAATGAGATTGAGATGCTCTCTGCTGCAAAGATATTTTGGGGAAATATCAAGTAAATTGGCAGCGATTTGTTGCAGGATTTCAGCAAAATACTCATCTGGATGCTCGTGCTGCAGACGCCTTCGTGTCAAACACATTTTCATTTTCACGACTTCGCGAATTATATTTTCCTGATGAACTTTTTAATTAAAAAACCGCAACCGATACGCCAAAACCACACATTTGCACGTTGCCAGTTCAATACCGAGATTTATTTTCAATTTGCAACATTTTAATCCACTTTACATCATTTGAATTTTATGAACCCTAATGCAAATATAGGCTGGCCCATAACTATTTAAAACTTATAAACTACCAGTTTTATCAGAGAATTTATTAGAATTATAAATTATACATTACACAATTCAAAGACAAATAAGAAAAATTACGGAAGCGAAGAATATAGATTTTTGTTAATGATACCTTTGATAAAAACATACATGGCGAAAACCACATAATTATATGCTCGAAATTATAATGTGGATTTATTAAATCCATCATTTTATAAATTACTTGGACACCTAATTAGAACGGAAAAGAGAAAATTTTCGAATGTAAAAAATAAAAACTTACATCGTGCCAACAATATTATTTTAGCTTCTTTCGTCAAGGACTAATGGACCCATTATTAAATCGAGCTTCAATTACGTTACATATTTCTATCCAATAAAGATAATGAATTTCTGAAAATTACCTAATTTATATGTTAATTAATGATAATTCAAAAAATAATTAATAAACAAATTACATATGTAACTATCTGTTAGTAACCTTATATATTGAGCACACATCTCGAAATTGGATATAATTCTTATTGCTTAGTTAAATTGTTATTAATTAATTTGAAATAATTATTAATTAACCTAATGCTTAATATTCAGTTCAATTCAATATTCAAATGTTTGAAATATTGAAATATATGGTTTAGAACTACTTTATTATTTTAAAATACAATTATCAAACGAACAAAGTGAAAAAAACAATTTGTCATTTTTCGAAAGTTTTTTCATAAAGTTTCTTAGATGGCGACCTTTTCAAAATTAAATTTCAAAAATTTTACTTAACGCTGCTATTTATAGTTTTGATAATTAGTATTATGGTAATTAAAAAAGCGTGTGTTAAATGTGATTTTAATTAAAGAAAAATTTAGTTTCCTGTTACCAATTATTCAATATTTTATAGAAATAACGTACGACGTGTTACTATTAAAAAGTTTGTTATGGAAACATTGTAATTATATCACTTTTATACCAAATGTAGACATGACACAGTGACGAATTTTGTCAAATCGGCTTAAAATCAAAATAGTAGTAATTCTTTTAAAAGAATTATAATTATAAAGAAACTTTTTCAACATTTACTAATCATCTTTTAGTATTGATTGGCTATAGATAAACAACGAAATATGTGTTAGATACCATTTTTATTCTACTGCTATTTTTATAGCAAATGGATAAAGCATATACTTACATAAATATTAAAATTTCAAATTTATTCAAGTCTGATAAAAAAGTTCGATTCTGAAGCGATGAATAATAATATGTGGCACTATATTTGTCAACATAATTAAAATATATTTTAATTAATCTGTTCCATTAAAACGGCTTCTGATGTTTAATGCGATGGAAGCTCAGGCTGAAACCTGTCTTACCTTATAATTGACAAATATTTAAATAATTTTAATACCAAGATAGCATAAAAGAAGTTGATTGATTTACAACTTAATTTAATTAAAATTTTTTGTTTCGAAACGTAACTGGGCCATTTAGGAATGATTTTAAACGAAATATCGCGGATTTTAATCTGAATAATCGTACACGCAGAGGCCGGGGACGTTTATTACACGAGAGAAATTAACAACACATTACTAATATGGGGTAACAGTTTAATAAAAGTGTTAATTTCGTTGGGATTTTATGTTCCTCTGCGGCCATAAATTAATCCTTAACCTTTCCGAGCTCGGGTCAATGATTTCGTATTAAATAACAACAGATTGATACATCACAATCTGACTCTTTGATCTCGATGCTAATTCTCTAACTTCTCGAATTCCCAGAAAATATTATGAAAGTTCGTGCAGCTAGTGCAGTCATATTTCTGGTGTGATGGTCGGGAATCTAGAGAAATGCAATATCGCTACTTTTATATTATTTCTCGAATGCGATTCGTCGCCACTCCAGCAGATGGAGTGAACATTGCCCACGGAACTTTTATGTTAAATATTTACTTTTTCTTTAAAAATGTATTTTATCCTGGCATTTCATAAGCTGAGGCGTTCGCACAGGATGAATTTTAAAAATTTCATTAAAACAAGAATTAAATGATTTATAATAAATATCACGTCTGCAGCGCGGCCAGATGTTTGCTAAAGAGGCTAAATCATAAAAATGCCGAGCTCTCGAAAACATTTTTGAGACCGAATGACGTAACTATGCAAATTCGCAGGTAAATTAAGCAAGTTATGGCATGATTACGGTGCACAATGCATAGTGCATAATCCGGCTTAACTGAATTTCGCCCAAGTGGTAATTCGAGTAGTTTGACACACGAACACGGAGGCGCTGCATACGAATTGCACATCGCTGGAAATTGACTCGCCTTCACTTGCAGCCTCAGGGGCGTACTGGACGCATTCGGCCCCAAATCTGGCCTCGTTCGCTCCGAAAATAACATACCGCCAAAGAGACGCACTGCATAATTGATGTGGTATGGTACGATTTATTACCTTCATCGTTTAGCATCTTCGGAAAAAATTCGGAAAATCCTCTAAATTATTCATGTGCGTATTTCATTCTGGGGTTATTTCCACAAGTTTTATTTATTCGCAATTTATTTAAAATTATTAAATTCGATCGGGCTATGTGGGGCTGTCACGGAATCCGTTTTGGTTAAACTTTACAAATACGTCGATATAATGGAGATAAAATACCACCCTGGAAAGTGCAGGCTATTCGAACATGCAAGGGTTATAGATGGAGATACCACCTATACAAGCAAGACGTGTCTGTATAGTCAGAATATAAAGTAGGGAATTATTAGCATGCACCATGGTGGTAGCACTTGACGTGTTTATGTTAAAAGTGATGATGCTGCTGAAGTTAATTCAATCCGAATTATGCAGCGAAGACTGAATTAATTCGCATCTATAACGAACTAATACCGTGTGGCCATCGTAATTACTCCGTTACCTCGAGGCCAATTTTCTTGGAGTATTTATAAAGCTCGGCAAAAATAGCAGAGCAGACTCCATAAGGCCCCATCGCCTGATGGAACTTATTATGTGAGCCTTAACGTTATGCTTTTAGTTCATTACTTGTTTCCTCTCGGAATAATTTTGCTTTCTGCTGTAGTTCCACTCGGCGTCATTATAATGGAAATTGTCATAAAATTAACATTTCGTTTTGTTACGTTACTGTTAAAATTAGCCTTAACCGAGTGCTGTAATTATCTGTTCCCCGACAGATGAATGCCAACATATTGCATCACTGCGCTACAGTTTGTTTATTTGTTTATTTACCGATTGCTAACAGCGTATAAATCAGTGATTTAGAACCAGATTGTGATTAAGCAGACTGTTCGTGATTTGAATAATTACGAGAGCAGCGGATAACGTAACCGCAACGATGATTTCAGTTTCGAAATTTAGTTTCGTCCACAATGCCCACACGTTTTTTATTTCAGTTCGGGTTGGACATATGATACCATTTAAATTCCAAAAAAAACGCGAACCGCTTCAAAGCGATGCATGTTTTGCATATTACGAAGATCTTTGGCGGGCCTCGTAGTAATTTAGTTGGTAAATTAAAACTACACTGATCTTATTTATAACACGGCCTCACATGCTTTCGCATGAAAGAACATGTTGCTTTAGGTAATTTGCGGATGTAGCGTGGGTTTGTTTTTGAACATTGGTCATATGCCAGTTCAGTAAATCTGATCAACAGCACCCATTAAGAACGAAATTCACGGACGGTTTTACGTTTAATTATGGAGCTGAAGAAAAGTTTCGGTTTTAAAAGTGCATGCAAACTCAAGATTTTTGCAATTCTTTATGCACTTTCGTACCTCGAAGGCGTAATTTCAAAAAATTTAATGATGCTTGATGCATACTTATTTACCTACATTTTTGTTAATTGGAATTCGAGAAAAAATTTACTACTCCATTTGCAGCTACTGCAAGTGTGTGTAAAATTTTATTTCCTTTGTTAATAGATCAGCCGTGTGGTAAAATAAAACAATAGAAATTTAAAGACTACATTTCAGCATTATGCTCCATTCAACACACAACAAAGAGAGTATGAAATGGTTTAATAAACGCTTCTTTCAACATATCGTGATTATTTGATTAAAAAATTAAGTTTTTATTGTTTTTAATTTCATTCGATTAAGTCAAATGGTTTCCAAAAATTTAACCCACCAAGATATGTTTTCCAACAATCAATAGAGACAGTAAATTTAGAAACTATATTTTCATAATCCCATAATCTAAAAAATTGGTTTGATTCATATTAAAATGGTTTTTCAAAACAGTGACGCTCTCTCCCAATACGTTATATTCTTCCTACGCAAAATTTCCTTGTATTCAGTCAAATAATTTCCAGGTCAAAAAATATTTTTTTAGAAAGATGTGAGTTTAATTTTCAAGATATCTTTTCTTCCTTTTCAAAGGGGAAGGGAGTGAATAGGAATGAAATTTTAAATTTTATTTTATTCGTTAACAACTTTCTTAATCCGCATCATTTTTTAGGTCAAGTCTCTATAATTTTTAAAGTTAAAGTTTCATTTAGAAAGTTAGAGAATAGTATAAAAATATTTTCAAAACTCCCGAATTCATTAAATTCATTCAAAATAAAGACTTGTTGGTAAGCGAAAATGCCACAATATTCTTAGAAAAAACGACAACGGGGGTGGGGGGGGGAGGAAGTTTCATACATTTTTTTTCTCTATGCATCTGAAGACGTCCTTCTCAGATTGGTAAATAATTCCGAACCGTTGTGAACTGCAGAAACAAAATTTTGGTAATTTCTTTTCTAATGCAGATACTTATTTTGATAAATTATGTTAATAATATCTCACTTCAAAGGGTAATTGGAGTGGGTGTGGAGTGTTTTTTTTTAACCCTACCCCGTCACCCGGTAAAACTAAAATAAGTTATTCTTGAGACATAATTTGTCAAAGTAAGTATCCATATCAGAAAAATAAAGTACCAAAATTTCATGTTTGAAGTTCATGACGTTTCGAAATTATTTACAAATAAAGAGGGCTGTAACAATCTTCGGAAGCATTTCAGGGAAATAATGTATTTAAAAAACGCCTAAAGGAGATAATGAATACTTTTTCGTGGTCTATCATTTGAAATATGATAATATGATTATGATACACTCTGTGGATAACACAAATAAAATTTTCGTTGAAAATTTTTCTGAAGTTTGTTGTATAGAACATCCAAAAAATATTTAAAAGTGAAGTTCGTTTAGTTTATTCAGCACATTCATGTGAAATAAGGCTGAAATTTTTGGAAATATTTCTCGAATTGGTGGGCTGCCAGAAATATCAAAATACATGATAAAAACTGGAAGAGAGTCCTCCTGTAACATTTTTTCAAATTTATTGGAAAATTCTGCGTCGATAGAAACAAGCCGTGTTTATCTGGGCGTTGGCATCGGAGGGTTTGTGGGTTCGACGGACCGAGAGGACCCCACGGTCGGGGGAGAGTTTGTTTTCGTCGCGATCTGGAGGAATGTTCGATGAGCATCTTCAGCGCTGTTCGTCTGCGTGGAACGACCGAACCGGCCATCAAGCCTTGTGTGCAGTCTTGGGTCCCGATAATGTTATTAAAATTTTAAGCCTTCACCGTTCAACGACTCGCAGCCAAAGAAAAAAGTGGAAGAACCGTCACGTGACCTCCAGATAAAAATCCCGGGGGCTTGCGGATGGCAACCGGTTATGATCGCCGGTCCCGTCGAACCCTGTCCGCAAGTTACGAGACAAGAGTGCCGATCTGAGACACGCAACTATCGCAGAGGGACTGAAATATGTGCAGGAGTCGGTCCTGCTAAGTTACGAGCCGGTGGCACGGAATTATTCCACATTAAGGAGGTATGGATGCACCTCGATGGCAAAATTTCAGCTCGTTTTTTACGCCGCCCCTATTCCAAATTAAACGTCTTGTGTTTAATCAAAGCGCAAAATATTTGAACACGTTCGCATTTCCTCTGCAAACACGGATCATAACATAAACACCCGCCAGGCAACGTGACAAAACTCAATTTTCCCGACTCGCTCCTGGCGTAATCAACTGAAAAAATCCCATCCGAAAAATCACATTCCGCCAGTGTTTATGTCTGCCATGCTATTGCTTCATTTCAATGTTTTCCTTACCGCGAACGCCGCTTTAAATATTTACCATTAAAATTACCACGACGTTATGCAACCAGTTCCACTGATCACCCATTTTGTAAGCCGCCCCCGCCTGCCATCGGCGCCGGCTCCCAAAAATTCCACGTGGGCCATCTCACGTGGTGGTTGCATGGAAAATAATAGTGCCGGTAAAAAATGGTTGCGACGATTTGTTCATTTTTAATGTTTATGTTTATATTATCAAGCTTGCAAAAAATACACATTTTTGCAAAATCGGAAATCACTGTCGGCACACCCTATGTTTATTTTCCTACTCCCATAGTGTAAACCAGTTCTAGTGAACTCTTATCTGACATACAGTGATGTACGATTTTAAAAATGAAGGAAATCATTATTTCATTTTAGTTTCTCCAGTCAATGGAAACCAGTACCTTGCTTCTTGTGGTAATTTTTATTGTCCAAATGTCAAATTTTTATGTTTTCAAGTCGATGTTGGTATTTAAATTGCACACTGGCGACTTTTATTGAATATTAAAAATAGTATTTTCTCATTGAGTGTGGAGTGAAAATATAATAATTGTTAGTATAAAGATTGCAAAGTAAATTGAAAAAGAAGTATTAAAATATTTTTTGATTTATTCCGCCTTAAAAAGGGGTACATTTCTCCAGAAATATGTTATTTGTAACTTTTCAGAAACAAGAGTTTAGTAAAAAAATGTTACCCATGTTTTTCGACTTATTTTTCGGTCCCAAGTTACTTCCTAAAATTGGTTACATATTTTAGAAAAAAACATAAGACAGCTGAATAAAATGACAAATTTGGAAACGAGGTTAAGAAATACTGTGCAAAAAGGTTCATAAAAACTTAAAAAATATGTCGATTAACCGATATACGTGCGGCGAGGTCCCCACGAAGTCGCCGCCTATGCTTCACCCATAATGTTAAATTGAGCGGACGTCTTTTTCAGCAAAGACAATTAAAACCCTGTCCTGAATTTTATGTAACCGTCTAAAACTTACTCCACCGAATAAAAAAGCCATTCCTCCAAAGTGATAATTATAATTCATGAATTTATGGTAAAACTCTGACGCATGTTGCTACCAAATCTTAAATCGTTCCCATAAATTAGTCGAATCAGAAAATTGATTCATAAATTTTTATAACTACAATCCTACTTTTTACAAAACAATAAATTACACGAATGAGCACGATTTCTACTTTTAAATGGACACTTCACAATAATAAACATAAAATGGTACAAAAATTTTAGAATTAACATGTAGTTAACACACTACTGTTTGAGTTTAATGTTTCATTCATAACTTTCGTATGTACGACGTTTTCAATCCAATTGTGTTCCTAACATTATTAAAACATAACTTTTGGTATAAAAGTTTTAAGGACTGAATCATTAAAATATGCTACATAATTATTGTTTTCTGTAAAAAAAATTATATACCTCTTGTGCCAAGGTTTTTTGTCAGTATGTCGCCGATAGTTTCTCCTGTCAACCTACTATTACAATAAAATAACAGATTGGGTTGCGATATCCGTTCCAAAAACATTTTAGCATCGAATGGTAATTAGAGGTAGTTTTTTTTTTGATCGCACGTTATTATTCAAACTTTACATTATATAAGAAGGGACGTTGTTATCCGAAAAATATATTTAAAAGTCTCTGTTTTTTTTTTTGGACCACGTCGTACATGGTATAATGTAAGAAATTTAAATTCTCAGAATCTAGAAATGTGTGAGGAATCCTCCACCAACAAAAATAGTTCTTACACTTTGTTAAATTGAAGGTTGCATTTAATAACTTCGCAGTGAAAAACTTTTGTTTTTATTTTTCGCAGCGATTTCAACAATTTGAGGTTTCTCACATAATACATCGATCTTTTTTTTTTTGAACAAATTTCGGATAATTTGGCGAATTTACGAACATTTACCTTTATAATGCTAATGTTATCGTCTAGAAACGCATTCCTACAGCGTGTAGTCTCTCGACTTTAAGCTCATCGATTTTTCCTGTGAAGGTATCACTAAATCTTTTGTATTAAAATTTTAAACTAACTTCAAAGTATGCGACAAAGTGTAAAAATTTTAAAAATAATAATATAAATTATGTTTTCTGACCTATGCGGAATGCAGTAAGTATAAAGAAACA